>JANDJT010000199.1:14041406-14062655 GCA_024331685.1 Stegophilus panzeri | reverse complement strand
CTCTCTCTCTCTCTCTCTCTCTCTCTCTCTCTCTCTCTCTCTCTCTCTCTCTCTCTCTCTCTCTCTCTCTCTGACTCGTGCATGGACACAAACACCATCACCCTGTCGTCTGAGCAGTGGCTTTGCAGGACAAGGCTGTGTAACCTCAAAGTGCTGTGCTGGATGTATGGGGGAGCAGGCAGTGTGGGGAGCAGGGCTGAGAGAAGCAGCTGCTGCTGGTCATTAAGTGAGTTTGTGCTCTGCTGAAGGAGGACAAAGAGGTTTCCTGTGGTGACAGTCAGCGAGAAAGACCATCGGTGGCCGTACTGTGTTGACTGGTGGAAGCATGAGGATGAAGGAGCTGTCCCTGCGCCAGGACCCTGACCTGAGGAAGGAGCTGGCACTGCTGGCCCGTGGTTGTGACTTTGTCCTGCCTTCACGCTTCAAGAAGAGGCTGAGAGCTTTCCAGCAAGGACAGGCAGGTCATCTTAATTCGCTGTTGACTGTTGCCCCAAAAAGAAGCCTAAAAGAGCCTTCTTTCTGTGTGCGATTCATGATAGTAGTTTTGTGAAAATAACAGTCTGTTAAGTTCTTGATGGATGTAAGGATGTCAGTGTGATTCTTTTGCGTATTGCTGAATGTATAAGAGATTCATGCAGTTGAAGTTTTTGATGCGAACACGGAGCAAGAGACTCTGCTCTGGTGTAGGAGATGGAGATTTCCTTTTATAGACATGGCTGACCCTGGTGTAGCAGGGAAGATTAAAAGCATTCATCTCTCCTGCTGTTGCACTGAACCCTTGCCTGGCACATCAGAGCAAATTGTTCTGAATGGTGGAATGTCATCTAAGGGCTCATGAAGTTTAAGAGTGTGCAGCATTGTTGTTGATGAAAATGTGTGCAACAGGTTGTTTACTGGTGGTAGAGTAGAGGTTACTAAAAGCCAAAATAAATACGGAAGTATGATGATGTCTTCGATCTTACCATGAAGGAGGAAGTTAGCAGGAGTAAACACCATGGACATATTACATGACACACAAACAGTGCACTAGACTCATGAGTCTTAAATAGGTACAGAGGGTGCAGGTTTAATGTTTGCACAGATACGATGTGTCTGAGTGGTAGGTGGCGGTCGGTATTATTAGGCTGAAATTTGTGTAATGTTTGGCTTGAGAACGTTCTCACTATACTATTTTAGGTGTATAATAACATTTGTTATCCATAACCTATTCACTAGCGAACATATCAGCAAACACATTTTTTTCCTTTCTTTTAATAAAGAGACACCAGTTTATTAACTCTACGGTTTCTCGGTTGATTGTGATCTCATGTCATGTTGATTTTTAGAAGGGATCATTCACAAAGACTTGTTGTTGATGCCTGCTGATACCAAGCTATTAAAAACATAGTGGAAACTCTAGCTGCTGGCCCGTGCCTTTTCGCAGCAGGCCTGAAAAGACTTACTGGGCTATGTTTGGCTTGTGGTCAGAATGGTCACTTGTTTGTGGCCTTTGAGCTCTCAGCAAGTCTGTTGGTCCCATTCCACCACTTCATTGCACATACAATTCAGTGTGATAACACTTCATCCACTGTGATGACCAAAATAATAATCTAGGCTAAATGTGCTCCCAAAATGTGTTTTAGCACTTTTATAGGCTGCTCTCCTGGGAAGGATTTCCTCATACCTGTGCATATTTAGATTTGATGATAAGATTTTAACCTACATCCCTTGTGCTTAATAGCTTGTGTATTAGACCTTTTTTTTTTTTTTTTTTTTTTTTTTTTTAGCCATTTCAAATATGACTTTAGTGAAGTAGGTGTGAATAGAATTTTGGCTCCCATTTGTGATATACAGTGCATGCCCTTTCTGTTTACAGAATATTTTAGTCACTTTGAATCTCTCTGAGTACTTTACATTAGTGTCACAGCAAGGATTTATGGTCTAGTGGCATTGCAGCATCTCTGCTTAGAAGATTCTTTTTGCAGAATAATTCAGCCACGTTTCCTGAGTAATTACTGCTGTGTTGCACACTTGTTTAGTTTTGATGTTACTCCAGTATTCTTTGGAGTTTGAACAGGTTATGTGTTTAGTTTGTAGCCCCCTGGGTGTACTCGGCTCTGTTTTCTGATCATTTGTTGGACCAATTAGGGATTATGAATATTAAGTTTAAAACATTTTTTTCCCCTGATGAACTGTTTTTAATGTTACCCTCAAGGCATGTACCATCTAGGAAAAAAACATCAACAGATCCTCAGCATGACTTCTAAAAGTATCCTTAACTCGGAATCCTGTGTGTTATGCTATCGTCACTTGACACGTCCTAATTTAAAGCAAGAAAAGTTCATTAGGCTGTAATGTGTCGAGCAGCATGGCTCACGCCCCAGTGGGACTGGGTGTGATCTCAGCAAGCCTCATGGGTCACTCTTTATTTCTGTCTGTTTTGGCAGGCCCAGCTTAAGAAAGAGGAGGCCGTTTCACCAGCGTTAAGCGAAAGCATTCCGAAGTTCTACTTCCCTCGAGGGAGGCCCAAAGCCAATATCAACATTGACAATCTCATTTCCAAGATAGAGAAAATATTTTCTCAGTTTCCCAGTGAAAGAGTAACTATTGCGGATATGGGGAAGGTTGCCAAGGTAAGTGTGATATGTAATGTGCAGCCTCCAGCCACCCTGCAAATAGTTTGTTCATATAATTAACAGAAGCCTACAAATATTTTGCAGGTTTAACGATTTTGCTGTTCTGTAATCCGTATTGTCGCCGTTTCAGAAATAGGTAACGCACATCTTGAGGAAAACCTGAAGGAGGATTTGCTTAATATTAGGGTTGGGCAATATAATCAATATAATATCGATATTGTGATCAGTGATTATGCGATACTGAGATATCGTTGGTATTATGATGCATTTTTTTTTAAAACGTCTAACGTCTAAAATGACTAATTAAATGGTACTGAATGGATGCTGCTGATTTGACGTATTTTTTCTTCTTTGACTTTGTAGACATTAACGAAAACTCATTATCATCAAACTCAGTTTAAGAGGTTATTTTTATATTATTTTACTACTGCTTTGCAGAGTTTTTAGCTCAATTATACATTGTGATACACATCGTGTATTTATAGAAATGTCCTCAAGTATCGTGATATGATATTTATGTCATGTCATATATTCCTTTAAACAAAATAATTTATAAACATAATTATTGCCCATTTTGCCTTGTTTATTTATATCAAAGCTCACATTTAAAGTCCCAATGAGGAATTGCTGCTGTTGGCAGGCTAATTTTGGCAGAGCATCATAAGAAGCTTTCAGAGGAGTATTTTAAAGAATGTGGTTAACTTTAACATTTGATTACACTTAATGTGGAATTTTATTTTCTGTTGAAAGAATATTTAAACGCTTGTTTTCATGTCTGTCTTCAACAGTTGGGCTCTTTGTACAATTCATGTTTCCTCAGGCCTGTGAATGCCCGCTCTATTGGAAGGCTCCATTGTTCTTTGCTTCTGGGGGAGACAGGAGGGGATATGTGTCTGTTCACAAATTTGTGGCAATGTGGAGAAAGTAAGCCTATGGAGCATTTTATTTGGAGTCTCTCACTACCATGAGCAGCACTCGACTTGCATGTTAACGTGAAGTACCAGAGACTTGTGCAGAATTATTTTGAATGTGCCACATAGGCTATGTATTAATATTAGGTTTCCCATACAAGCTCTGCAATGATGGAAGTATTTATGCACTTCATTAAATTAGTTTTCCTTCTTTGCTGCAGGTCAGAAATGACCAAGCATGAATAGCAGAGTCTTGTTTTCAGAAACAAGACTCCGGGCTCGTGCTTTTGAAGTGAACTCTTTTAAAAATTCATGTTCTTTGAGAAGCCAAAGTGTCTGAAAGCATCTGTTTCCTGTTCAGAGTGCTGCAGACCTGTCATGATGATGCATCCAAATTTCTTCACCTTCTGGCCAAGCCTGGCTGCCCTTATTTGGAGCAAGAGGACTTTATTCCATTCCTGCAGGTATGGGGTATTAGCTTAGCGAGAAGTCTTGTGAGCATACAGTACATGTGCTGTTTAGCTCGCGTACTGAAACAAAGCAAACAAACACAAAAAAACAACAGAAAGCCTTTACGTGCTGCTTATTATCTGAAAGAGGTCCATTATGCAGCAGTTCCTGAGATGGTTCAGGTATAAAGAGCTGAGTAGTAAACTGAGAAGTTTACTCATGTACAGAGGGTCATTAATTACGCTTGACATTCAACCAAATAATATATTTAGTAAATGTTGTTTTGTTTAGGTCCAGTATTAAGGCTATGCATTGGGTGATTACTGCAGGTGGAATTGCAGTCACATTGAAATGCAGAATGTCTCTGCATCCCCTCTCGAGAGAGAGAGAGAGAGGGAGAGGGCAGAGTGGTAACGAGCATTATTTGCCATGCTGGCTATTTCTCTAGCCGTTATACTGTTAGCCCGTGACGGACACCTCACTGATATTCAGGATGGCAGGAGCAGCCACTGGGGGTCAGCGGCCCTTCTCCTGCAGAGGAAATACACTTTGGCATTCACGCTTTAATTTGTGTACTGTGGCTTCAGCAATTGCTTTGACTGTTTTGATGAATGAAAAAAGTATTGTGGTGGAGTACGTTTGACTGTATGTGCCTGCACCCAAAAAGAGGTGATTTATGTGTTTTCCTATTATTTAATTTCATATGGGGAGGGAGTGCAGAACCCCCTCCAAATAAGTCACAGCCGTTTGAATTTGGTTTTGCCCTTGTAGAAAACTGCACTAGATCAAAACACGTTAAAATGTCTGCACATCATTGGTCACCATGATGTTCTTTGCAAATGTACATACCGGGGAACTTTTTTAAAAAAATTTTCCCCCCCTTTCTCACTAATTTAAATCAGAGAACATTAGAGGCGCACAAATTGCTTCAACATAACTTTTATTCATCATATGACTGCCATTTGTACTGTTGACTTTGATGTGATCTTGGTATCTGAGAAGCACTGTGAAACCCTCATCTCTTTTGTTTAAGGATGTGGTGGATTCGCATGCAGGCCTTGCTTTTCTGAAGGAGGCCTCAGACTTTCACTCACGCTACATTACCACAGTAAGGGCAACACAGCATAACTGTTTGAAACAAGTTGTGTTTCATTTTAAATACTTTTAGATGTCGTTTTGGATTGTAGATTCATTTTATGTGAAATGTTTCAGTGAGCTGAGCAAATCTTCCTACCAACAGGTAATTCAAAGGATATTTTATAATGTCAACCGATCATGGACGGGAAAAATAACATGTTCAGAGCTACGGAGAAGCAGTTTTCTTCAGGTTGGGTTGCTTTTCTAGCATAGTGTGATGAGTGTGTTATTAACTGATTATATAAAACCTTTTCTAAGTCACACTGTATTTTCACAGAATGTGGCACTACTGGAAGAGGAGGAGGATGTTAACCAGCTGACTGAGTACTTTTCCTATGAACATTTCTATGTCATATACTGTAAATTCTGGGAGCTGGACACTGACCACGATCTGTACATAGACCAGAGGGACATGGCACGGCACAACGATCAAGGTAGCAGTCCAGTCCACCTTAAAAAAAATATTGGTGTTTCATAACTGCCTTCATGTTGCTTTATGAAGTCAAATGTCTTTTCCATCCCTCACCACATCACAGAGGTCTGTGTGAGTGAAGAGGACTAAGATCAATAGGACATTAATTCCCTCGCAATGAGAATGTCCTCCAGCATGATGTCATGTCTGCCACTTAAATTGATCTGTCTCTTTTAAACCATGAATCCTTTAGTGTTAAAACTGTTAAAGAGTGAGAACATAACTATATGGCACTATCATGAGGACAATGTAACTCTTTCGTATGTGTCTGTAATGTGTGTTTTTTTTATTATTTTATTATTATTCCCCTGTTTTATTTTTCCATCCTAGCCATCTCCCACAGAATGATTGAAAGAATATTCTCAGGAACTGTAACAAGGTACAGCCATTTGCCTTTGATAATTACAATTTCATTAACCTAAAACCAATGTAATGTACACAATGTAAACTTTTCCTTTTCAATACAAAGTAAAATCGAATCCATAGGGCCCTAAAAATTGTTTATTTGTGATTAACAGAGACCGGAAGGTTCATAAAGAAGGCCGGTTGAGTTATGCTGACTTTGTGTGGTTTCTTATCTCAGAGGAAGACAAAAAGACTGAAACCAGGTACCAGCCAGTTATCTGTCTTGTGTCTTTATGCTCCTGATGTACTTTGCATTGTGAATTGAATGCTGACTTTTTTTTCTGTCTTGTTAAATAAATGTCTATTATATTAAATCTAAACTAAACAACAGATAAATAGATTAGTTTATTTGTGCTTTGTAAATGTTGTTCTGGACTGAAATAAGAGCTTCACTGTAAATGGCGTGAATAATAAGTGCGACTCCTGGCTCTGTAGCATAGAGTACTGGTTCCGGTGTATGGACCTGGATGGTGATGGAGTTCTGTCCATGTACGAGCTGCAGTACTTCTATCAGGAGCAGTGTCAGAAGCTGGAGACCATGGCCATTGAACCACTGCCCTTTGAGGACTGTCTCTGCCAAATGCTGGATCTGGTCAGGCCTGAGACGACAGGTAGGCTTTCCCTGTGGCCTGTGATATACTTATACTTATACTTATACTATGTCCTCAAAGTATGTACTCTTTTTGTGAAGAAAAAGTGCATCCTTTTGAGTGTGTAGTAAAAGAGTATGCAAGTACTGGGACATACTAACACATTGTGCAATGGAAAAGAACAGAACACCGTCACCACCAATGCAACTCCTTGTTGCATTTCAGCTTTTCTTCATTCATTATTTCTTGTATCATTTAGAATATACATTTTAATTCATCATTCCGTTGTTTTATTTTTCCACATTTCATTTAAACCTCTCTATAATGCATTCTTGAATTCGGCAAAACAAACATTCACAAATCTCCTCCTTCCTCGCGCAAGGAGCTGTGGGCAATATTAGCTGAAACCGTGTCACGGATCCACACTTCGAAAATCTACTGGAAATAGTAGACCACCCGGGTACCTTTGGGATACTCGTTTCAACATACTACACTAATTCATCTCAGATACTGTTTAGTACGGATAGTATGCCAGTTGGGGCACAGGGTTTGTATGTTTGAATAAAGAGAGCAAGCTTGTGTGTTGTTATGCAAGTATTTTTATATTCTAAAGAATATTTGATTAGATATCTGTGTAGCCTTAGATTAACCTGAACTCAAAAAAAAGATATGGTATTACTTCCTAACATCAGTACAGATGGTGGCGAATGTACTGACTATTGATTGTTGACTATAGCTTGTAGAAAATGTTGTTAATATCGATGTTTGATTATTTTCTGTTTAGGAAAGATCACCCTCCGGGACTTGAAGAGATGCAAGCAAGCTCATATATTCTTTGACACTTTCTTCAATATTGAGAAATATCTGGATCATGAGCAGAGGGATCCATTCATGGTGGCAAAGGTAATGACCAATGTACACATATTGATTATGTTTTGGACAAACCTTTATAATTATTTGTGCAATAACTGTTTTAACCACTCCTTCCAGGATGCTGAGAATTTGGGACAGGAGATTTCAGACTGGGAAAGATATGCTGCAGAGGAGTATGATATTTTGGTGGCAGAGGAAGCAGCCAACGAGCAGTACAATGATGGGTAAAGCATCAGGATTTCATCATCTGTTTCATATTTCATATCGTTACCTTGTCACATCTCAGCTCATGCATCATTAATATCAGAGTGCTGCCTCTCACCTTAGAACATTTTCCAGCCTGGGTATGGTTTCACTAAAGACAAACTTAGTACCACTTAGGGTTTAATCTACACTGAGTGACTATTTTAATTTACAAACTTGTATTACTTATACACCAAAAGATGCAAAAACAGCTGTATGCAGAACAATTGGATTTGTTTAGAAGACATTTGGCATTGTTCATTGCAGTAAATGACCAGTGTTAACAATTCTACAGTGTATTTGAAATTCATCACTTGGTTAAAATAAGGACCAATGATTATAACTTAAAAGCATAACATTTTTCCATCAGTAACCAAATGACATCACGTTTTAAATCCTGTTCTACTTTACATTAGACTGGAGCAAATGGTTTGAGGATCTAGGTCCATTTTGATGTGCTGTGTGTTATGTGCTGGTTTTAGGAGCACCACTGATTTCTGATGGCAGCTTCTGTGTTGAGGTCTATAGGTAAGATAGTTTAAGTGCAGGATGTTGGTCCTTGTTCACATGGGGCCACTCACTCAAGTCCCAGGGAACCCAAGTCCTCAGTTGTTTTCTTATTGATTTAATCATGCTGGCTTTGAATATTCATATTCACTTTTTTGATATAAAGTGGGCAGGCCTAATGTGAGGTAAAGCTTGAATAAACATTAGCCTCTGCAACCACACGGCAAGGCTGATGTCACTGCACACATATACAGTCATGTGAAAAAATACTTACGCCTCATGGAAATTGTTGGCATATTTGGACACTATTTGAAACGGTGCCTGTTAATAAAGGTGTTATACTCTTATCAAATGACACATAAAATTGATATTTTGTGGTAATTATTACAATTTAAATGAACAAAAAACAGATCAGTCACATGAAAAAAAAAAAAGTGCACCCATTCACACCTTCAAATCCATAAAATTAGAATCAGGTGTTCAAGATTGGGTGTCAGTGATTAGAATCTGCTTAGGGAGTGCAAGTGGAACCGGTCTTATTTATACTCCTCTCATATCTAGTATCTGGTGTTCCCTTTGTTATTGAGGTGTTTGGTGTCATAATGCCAAGATCTCAAGAGTTCTATAAGGCCTTCATTAAAAAAAAAAAAGGTTGTGGATGCCTGAGTCTGGCAAGAGATTTAAAAAGATCTCCAAATTATTTTAAATACACCATTCCACTGTAAGGAAAATCATCTACAAATCACGCGGATTTCAAACGATTGCCAATTTGTCCAGGACTGGCCGTCCCAGCAAATTCAGCCCAAGAGCAGACCGTCTGATGCAAAAAGAAGTCTCCAAGAACCCCAAAATTTCATCACAGGATCTGCTAGTAAGTCTTGCAACTGTTGGTGTCAAAGTGCCTGCTTCTACAATCAGAAAGAGATTGCACAAATTTGACCTCCATGGGAGGCGTGTCAGGAAAAAGCCCTTGCAAGACTACAGTTTGCCAATAAGCATATAGGCAAAGACCAGGACTTTTGGAATAATGTGCTCTGGACAGACAAATTAAAGAGAGAGAGTTGTTTGGCCACAGTTACAGCAGGCATGTTTGGCACTGACTAAAGACAGCTTTTCTTGAAGAAGCACCTCATACCAACTGTGAAGCACAGTTGGTGGTGATTTGAATCCCACTGAAACGTTGTGGGGGGGTTTGAAACCGGCAGTATATGTAAGAAAACCCTCCAACATCTTACAGCTGAAAGAATATTGCATGGAAGAGTGGTAAAAAAAACTCCAGCAAGTCTGGTGGACAGTTACGCAAAACGCCTACAAGAAGTTATTTCTGCTAAAGGGGCCAATGCTAGTTTCTGAGGCCAAGGGTGTACTTACTTTTTCCACAGAAGAACATCACATCTGTTGAAATTTCTGTTGAATAAATGATTGAAAAAGCTCATTTTTGTTCAAGTACATCAACTTTATTAATAGGCACTGTTTCAAAGATGATCAAATGTTTGCTTTTCCAAATATGTCAAGAGCCAACAATTTCCATGGGGTGTATTTATTTTATCACATGACTGTATATATTTTTTTCAAAACTATATTTGCACTTAAAGTCTGAGCAAGTAAGCAAAAGCTACTAGCCCATGAAAGCCAATCCAGCAATCAGATCCTACTGTTGGTACATCCTAATTTTCCCTGCTGTGTCTGCTTGAGTGAAGTAGTAGCTGGCTGTGAGACTCGATCTGGTATCAAAGTATGTTAACCAGGATTTTAGGAATTCTCATATTTGTATGTGCAATTATATCACACTCATGTTTGGTACCATACAAACATTTGAATATGCTGCATGTTCCCTGGGACTTTTCATCTGTCTGCTCTCCTCACCTTGGTGCTCCTCGTGTTCCCAAACCTCCAGTGATTTTGTTTCCACATACTGGTTTGAATAGTTTCCACTTAAAACATGGCTACATTTAACAAAGTTCTCCAAGTTTCTTTACTCGGCAACAGATAAACGTGTAAGGGCAGTATGAAATGTATTTCTTGTAATGGCATTATCCACTGGAGTGAAAGCTGCACTTGTCAGTCAGCACTAATCATGTTCAGGATTAACAAGAGAGTAATCACTTGCTGTTTCGTTTTCCAGCTATGAGAACCCCTTGGTGCCAATTGACTGCATCTCCAGTCAGTTTGACCTGTACAGTGAGAAGAGGCACTTGTTTGAGTTCGCTAACCCTCACTGTAACATGGACCTGGATGAGTATGACTACGCAGATGATTTTGAATGACAGCCACTTACAGCGATATAAACATCAAAACGATCCACAGATGCACAACACCCAGCAGAGCACAGCAAAACAGGCCACGCGCAACTAACACCATGCCCGTAGCCATTCCCTATAAAACACATCAACACAGCCACAGGCATGAGCTTACCAGTTCATGTCTGTGTTCTGACTGGCCAAAGAGTGTGTCCCAGGTTCTAGTTAAGATGCAATACACAGATATCCTGGTGAAACACATGAAGAGGAAGGCTTGTGCTCGCCCAGCACAGCAGCAGTGTAGAATCAGCCGTACAGAGCCTGACGGCTCCGACTGAGCTCTGTGCCCGATCAGCACTGGATGAGCGCTAGACCTGTCAGGCTCGTCTGTCTGCACAGGAACCAAACGGCAGGTTATTGAAGAACACTTGAAATGCACAATGTGCTCCAAGTGTAGAATATTTAACACACAATTGGCAAATGTTACATTCCACAAATTAACCAAAGTGCCTACAGACTTGAGCTTGATTTCATTAATGGTGTATTTTTAAAGACGCTGTGTGTAGGAGTCTGAAATGCCTCACACTCAGAGCCCCTCGAGGAGGGGGGAGCTTTTTTTTACAAACACTGTGCCTGCTGTCAGCCTCTACATTGCTGTTTCACAGATGTGAACGTTGTTTTAAATTATAGATTTATTTATAAATATTTGTACATATTTATTTGGTGTTTGCTGTGTTTTGTTCGAAGTGTTAAGATTTATCTGAATTTTAAATAAATCTTGTTCTCTTTCTAGAAAGGTACCTTGGACAGTGTACTTTAAGAATGGAAAAATTAAGCCCTTTTTTATGAGTTTAATAAAGTATTATAACTTCATTCATCCTGTCTATGATGAGTGCCATGCATCAGAATGTTTGCCTTAATAGTGTGCGAGAGTGCATGTGCGAGAGTGTTTTACTTTTTGCAGTATTGAAATATCTCTGAGTGGAGGAAGGGGTGCAGTCAGGGGCTTAAAGTCATATTATACTACTGTATGTGTTACCTGTTCAGTTGTGTATTTAGATTCTGATATTATATATTTGGTGAGATTGAGCTAAACCGTGATCCTGTATGATTTATTGTGTCTAGTTAAATGCTTACTGTAGAGATTTGGACAGGGGGGAAAAAAACGCATGCTGATCTGTATTTTCTGTGGGTTTTTTAATAAATGAACTGAGTGAAAAAGGTTAACATTAATATTATATACAAGCTGTATATCTATACAATGAAATCAAATATGTGAACATTATTTCTTTTCAGTTTCAGATTAAAGTTTGGTTTGGGTCATACCCCAAATATTAAACATTTCTTAATATCATTTCAAAGAATGGACAAAACATCAAACATGGTGGATTTTACATATATACACACACACACACACACACACACATGTAATGGCTAACCTGCAATCGGGCCATTGGACCTTCCTGATTTTCTAATTCTCTCTCACTGCTTTAAAATCATATATATATATATAACAGTGGCTTTTAAAATGTTGCTTATAGCTGAGACATGAGCGCTGAAATGAATGAGACCGATATGTATGCCTTATGATTCCATATATGGAATAATATATGCCAAAGATGGGTTAGAGGTTTTACATTTCAGCTCATTATAGAAATTTAAGTCAGTGCTAAGACAGCACAGCTAGCTAATGTATGCTCATACATAAATTAAGCTGTCATTTAAACATCTCCGTGTGTGCGTTCCTGTGTGGAAGAGGGCAGATAGCAACCCATCCCCCACCCCGCCCCCCCGAGTGTGTTATGATGTGCTGTGATGTAGCAGTTTGAAGAGATACAGCAGCTAGCTTCATGTATCTCAGAGGGAAAACATGTCTAAATGTAAAATAACAGCAAAGAAGACAATCATCTTTAGCTTAGATCTGGTTTAGATGAGAACAAAAACAAATGATGCAATGTCAAATCAATTGTTAGTGTCTGAAGCACCAAGGAATTACGTCACTGCTTACAGTAAATATAAAAAATGGAATGAGGTCATATGGAATCCGAAGAGGAAACATCTGAGGCACATTGAACACTCCGTGTCATTCTCATTACCCTCCATCAACGTCTCAGAATGGATTTTCATGAGGTCATCAGATGTCTATTTCTACTGTGTCCACGTCCACTTCCTCGGCAGTGACCCCTGGCTGGATCTGAACTGTTTCCCTGCTGTCAGGCTGCTCTCTGAGCACAGCGATCTGTTCTCTCAGCTCCAGACTGCACACACGAAAAACAGAACTGGTGTCAGAAATGACTCATTAATCATGTGTTAAAGATGTTAATACTTGAATTCATGAAGCACATTACTGACTGACTGGATTCCGTGCTCAGTGTGCATCACCTCTCACCTTTTCAGCTGTTTGCTCCCTTTAGTTTCTACACACAGTTGTGAGATTCGCAGATCTCCTGTAAACACAAATGAGTTTGGTCATAGATGCTTTACTGAGGACGTTTAGCACTTTCTGTACCTTTTGGAAGCCAGGACACAATGTAGTAGTAAGTCAGTGCTTGTAGTGAAACTGCTGACTCAGTATTGACTTTGTGACTCGTCGTACCTTCAGATGCAGCCGGTTTGATGGAGGGCGATCTGGAGCGATTAGTGAGTGAGAGCTGTTTATTAGTGTCGGAGCTGATGAAGGACACGGCGTCTTCTCCCTCAGCTGTGCCCTGGAGAGACGCTCTGTAATAGATGAGAGGCATCCAGCACTCTTCCCTGTTACTGATGCTCTGCTCTCCAGTGTACCGTTGCAGATAGCTATATCTGAGTAGGGAAACAAAGAAAACAGGCTGTTTGTTAGTATTTAAAAGATTTGCTAAATATAGGCTTTACTTTTTTTTTTTTTAAATGAATACAGCTGTGCTCCCATAGTCAAATCCCACACTGTACATAGTGCCGCTTGCTCTGTGTCTGCAGTGGTGATTGACTCACATGGTCTTCTTGTCAAGTTTGAGCAGCTTACTGGAGAACTCGCTGAGGATGGTGAGGTAAGAGAGGTACGGTGGCGAGTGCTTCTCTGACTGCTGAACAAAACCCTGGAAAACAAACTCAATGCCATCCCTGCGAAGACACAACAACAACAACATCACAACACCACCATATATATGACGCCATAGCCATGTTAGTTCTGACCCTTCTAGTTCATTCTCCTTCAGTACTCCATGTTGTTAAATGAATAAAGCATGACAAACCCTAAATCACAGCATTACAGGTTTACCAAAACTGTATGCTATATAATTGCTTAGTACTGTTTGCTTGTACTCTTCTACACCTGGATCTCCGGCTCAGGGATCTAAAACTACAGGGTGTCCCAAAGTCTCCATACACAGGGGGAAATGAACACTTTTTAGCAGAAAAAAAAATTCATTTCTAGTTTATATTATAGAATTTCTTTTTCAGACAGCCTTTAAGAACGCCTTTGACAAAAGAAGAACGTACTGAAATTGCTCTCATGGCTGTATCGGGAAGCTGTCACAAGGTTGCAATGGACTAACAGGAAACGTGGCGAGCAGATCACACGCACACACACAACACTGCTGCCAAAGTTACTAACAAATTCAAAAAGACTGGAAGTGTTGTGGTCCATCCGAGGAGTGGCAGACAAATAACGCTGAATGACGTGGATTTTAACATCAGTTTCGAGTTAAAACCACTACTGAGTTTCAAGCTCAGTAGAAAGCAATGAATTGGAATTTTTTATTAGCAATCTGTTTAGCCCGAGCCCCCTGCAAGCAATAATGGAATAAAAGATAAGACTAAGCTATTAGCTCAATAAAACAACAGTCATTCGGTCATGAGTTAGTAAAACATCTGTGTCACGTAAGCAAGGTAATGCCAGCTAAAATGTCTCATTATTAAAAAATATGACAGACCTGGTGGAGGAAAACATCATTCCAGCCCAGCAGGACACATGGCTGGCTGTTACCTCTTACATGTCTACTTAAAACTACATATAAAATATTGACAAAATAAAAGTATGTAAGACAATGATTAATTAATTATTGGTATCAGCAGCCCAAACTGTGCTGCTGTAGCGACTGAACAGTGCTACCTGTGGATCATGGCCAGGGACTCGCGGGATTTGATCTGATCCCAGCCGAAGGTGAGCGAGAAGCGTCTGGCCAGCTCTTTGATGCTGCTGTAGGTCTGCACTCCTGAACTGCACACGCTCCCAGTGTCCTGCTCCTGCTTCAAGCGCAGGTACAGCTGCACACAGTGAGAAGAGCGTCAGTATAACCCCTCCCCATTCACCTTTCACTTTAATATAGATGCAACAACTGCTCCAATTTTGTGTATCTGCTGAATTCCTAATGCAGATCATTATGAACTAATTGAATTCATACTGTCCTGGGGCTCACCTAAAATTCACACATACATCAGATACAATATACAAGAATGATGCGTGCATAGTGTAAGTGTAACTTAGCATCTTTTAAGTGCCACCAGCAGGAAAAGAATAACAGTGCTTTGTTTTTACCAAGAAACACAATGACCATATGTATAATGTTAAATGGAACAGTGTGTGTGGGAACATCATTTGGGCGGCTGTGGCTCAGGTGGTAGAGCGGGTTGTCCACTAATCGTAGGGTTGGTGGTTCGATTCCCGGTCCACATGACTCCACATGCCGAAGTGTCCTTGGGCAAGACACTGAACCCCAAGTTGCCCCTGATGGCAAGTTAGCGCCTAGCATGGCAGCTCTGCTACCGTTGGTGTGTGAGTGTGTATGTGTGTGAGAATGGTCGAATTAGACACATTTGTAGTAAAGCGCTTTGTACTACCGCTAAGGTTAAAAAAGCGCTATATAAGTGCAGACCATTTATAAATGGTCTGCAATTATAGCGCTTTTATCTCATTCACCCATTCACACACACACTCACACACCAACGGTAGCAGAGCTGACATGCAAGGCGCTAACTTGCCATCGGGAGCAACTTGGGTCAGTGTCTTGCCCAAGGACACTTCGGCATGTGGAGTCATGTGGGCTGGGAATCGAACCGCCAACCCTACGATTAGTGGACAACCCGCTGTACCACCTGAGCCACAGCCGCCCCATTTACCATTTAACATCATATGAGAGCAGTGAAGAAACAGCATATTTGTGTTTGTTTTCGATCCAGTGCTAGTATAATGAACATCATTACTGTACTCTTTGCTACAGGCTACATAAGTTATGGTGTCTCTTGAAACACAGAAGTGGTACGAACTGAAATGAGTAAATTGGAATCATTTCTGTTTTAGTATCATGAGAAGCAGTTTTGCGATGAACTGTCCTTCAGGAGCGATAGCTGGTGTAAACAGTGTGACTGATCACTACTTCCCCTATCAGTCTGACTCTGTACAAAGATCTACCATGAAGCAATTCCCAGAATGAAGGAGCTGCTAGAACATTCCACAGAGGGCAGATTGGTGGAGGGGCTTTGTGTCTGTGAGACGCTGACAGCTGCACACGCCCATCACTGAGCAAGGGACACTGAGGACCTGAGATTACTGGAACAGGGCATGGAAAGAGAGTTGCGTATGATACCTGCTGAAGGCACAGAACCAGGGTGCGTGCGCTTTCAATCTTGTCCATTTGTCGGGTGCGGTTCAGTGTTTCTTTGATAATATCGCCAAATTCATTGTAGTACTGTGAAGAAAAGAGAACAGCTGTGAGTGGTACTGCATCGAGGCTCCTAAAGCTCAAGCCAGTACAGTGAATCAACAGAATATTATCCCCAGACAATAGATCTACAACAGGTACATACTATATCAGCAGTGTTATAATATTTGAGCATAGAGATGGGAATTGTACAACAAAAGGACCTAAAATTGCAGAGATAAAATAACTAGAACTGGAAGTGGTTCCCCTGATGGCAAAAAGCTTGTGAACCCTTTCACTAGTCAACTGTAGCACAAAATCGCCCTTATTCTCAGCTGCCCCATGCCCGTCAAGACACCATCAGTAAAATCCTAACCTGTCCATCACTCTGCAAGGTCTCTGTAAGCTACATCACAGGCTTTCACTGACATAAATTATACCTGCAGTGCTGAACTAGATACATTTGCAATCAAAATTATTCAACCCCCACTGCAAATCAGGTTTATTGTCAAAATGTACAGACTTTCAGCTGTTTGCAATGAACAAATAAAACATAAGCAATCAAACTAGTTCAACACAACAAATGCTTCAAGTGGTTTCCCCAAATTCAACTGAAAATGCAATTTATAATGATTTCTCCAGTCTCAAAATTATTCAACACCTTCATGGCAAGCATTTTAGTACTTAGTAGAGCACCCTTTTGCTGTTATGACCTGCTGCAAACAAGATGCAGTTGAATTTGAATTTGGGGAACCACTGGAAGCATTCGTTGTGTTGAACTATTCCAATTGCTTTTGTTTGATTTGTTCATTGCAAACAGCTGAAAGTCTGTACATTTTAACAATAAACCTGATTTGCAATGGGGGTTGAATCATTTTGATTGCAACTGTATGTGCTGCCCTGCTGTCTGACATGGACTAGGCTCTATCAGCATCAGATCAAGAAGTCTGGCCCTCCTGCCCTCTCGGCCAGAGAGATGATGAGCCCGCATCTCTGTTACGAAAAGATGCTCTTGACCTGACAAATCCTTTATAGCATGGCCTCAGTGGCTGCTGCAGACTAGTGCACTGTATTAACACTGTACCAGTGTGTAGCTTGAGAAGGTCTAGCCTAGCTGCTTATCCTTAACCCACCCTGCTGTTTTTCCAGCCCACACAACAGCCACCTTTTAGCACTGCAGCATTTGCCTTTAAAAACCTACTTGAGCGGAAGGAAGTGATCATGCAACTGGCAAACGGTTTATTGCTCAAAGAAGTGAACAGTTGTTGGAGAGCCTTCCAAAAACAGGAAGTAGAGCAAATACAGGGTTACAGTTGGCTGCCAAATTTCTGTCATTTGCTTGACTTTGTAAGGCATCGTTCATTATGGCAGCTGTGTGTGTGTGTATACACACACAAACACACAAACACACACACACACACACACACACACACACGCATAAGTGTGTAAATCAAGAAGATCAAGAAGAATGTTGATGATAGACTGCTGGCTCTGCCTCAGCCACAGCGGATGAGCATTCCAAACATGTCAGTATGTCAAACACTCTTACGCTTTTATATACACACACACACACACACACACACACACACTCAGAGTGCTGTACATTCATCCTGGTCAACTCATAAATTCTAAAGAAAACTGGTGCACTTATGTGAAAAAGTGTCATTTTATAACGAATACACTAATGTGCTCACTGCCATTTGACAGTAATTTATAAACTTACTGTATATCCTTCCAAACATAGATCCTAAATAATCAGGAACAGCTGCTGGAACCAGTACAGAAAAATGTGAAAACCTATTTTTAATCTCATCATTGAAATACTTTTAATAGATTTTCCAAAACTGTCAAACAGATTTCCTTAATCTTGGTGTTTGAACATATTTGATTCACTTTTTATTTGCAGCCATTCAATAATCATACTTGATGACTTTAAAGGAGAATAGGATGGTTGCTATGGCGCAGCTGCGAATGGGCCGTACCCTCATGTAGTGCTTGAAGATCTCAGCAGCCATACTCATCTCAAGCACACTGTGCACTATCAGTTTACAATAGGCAGCCAACAGATTCCTCCGCCTGTGCAAGTCCTCTGGCCAGTTCGCCCCACCCTTACCGTCACTGCCTGAAACACACACACACACACACACAAAGGGGTCAAAAACGATGGTGGGATAACAATAAGTATAACCATGCTACAAAAACATGTGTCAGGCTTAAATTTGGTCGTCCTGAATCATCACTCTACTGATGATCAAGATATGTATGAAAATCAAACTGCTAAATTGCTTTTGATTACATTACAATCCAAAAACCCATATCATATTTTCAAGGGCTTATACATAACCCTAACCCTGAGTCTCTTGTGGTTGGTAATCAAATAACTAATGAATATTATTTCCTAAAGGAAAATTACAACAACCAGCCTTTCATTATGCTGTATTGTAGGCAATATGAATAACATGAATAGCACTGACTAACATTTACAGAATAATACAGAAGTATAGATGAACAGCTTGTGTTGTATACACAAGATACAATATTTTATAAAGTCAATGAAATGATGTCTGATAGAAGGAAGTGTCATCAATTATGGGGCTTTTTTTTCTCACTCATTTAGATCACATTCATGAAGACGTGATCTTCACATAGTCATCCAAGTGTGTTCATCTGATTCAGGATCTTAATACACATTAAAGTTTACTCCATCGAGTCGTGAACTGCTTGTAAGACATTTACATGAATGATTCTGAGGTACTTTCAATCGTACTTCACAAAACATCTCCGGTCATTTTATGAATACGTTTGAATTTATTTGTCAATGCCCAACTCAGATGGGTCTTTACCATCTTTACTAATAACAATCCCTTACATTACATGAATGAATGGTTTACAGACTCCTTATTGAACACCCTGATTAAGGTTATTGGGTGTTCAAATACATGTGAATGTGAAAACCAGGTGTATATGGTTGCAGTAAACAGTAAATACATTTTCAATACAAAAAAAACTACAACAACCACGAGTGAAGAATCAGTTGCTTGCTACTTGTGCAGACATTCGGTTAGAACACTTGTAAGTAAACAGATTACTGTATGTACTGTACGTTCCTTCCAAGCTTTTGCCCTCTAGTGAGATGTAAAATATCTCATCCTCAATCCAGGTGCATGAATCTGCGCTGACTGATTCGGCCTGTGTTGGGCGTGTATAAGCCATTTCCATAACTAAACAATCTGTTGTCTTTAACTGGGTGAAAATGACTGAATGTGAATGTGTGTAAACGCCAGTCTGTACTCTAACGCCGCTCTGTGTAATGTAACTTGGAGGCAGACTGCCATCTACTGGAAACACGGCAGTAAGAGTTTCTAACCTTTATTATCAGAGTGCAAATTAGAACTGTGTGTGCGTCTCAACCAGCTCCCAAGTTCAGTAGCCAGGGCACTGATCAGGGAGTCGGACATTTTAAGGGCTGTCTCAATTGCGAAATCCTTCCGGTGCACTGGAACATTCGCTCCCTAAAAAATCCCACAATGCACCGCAAAAACCAGGGAGCATCGCTGCTCACTATGTTCTCTTACTGGAAACCCCATCATGTTTTCTGAAAAAAAGATGGGAGACAAACTCTCAGCCAACTTCCAGCTACAAATGCAAGTAGCTTGTTATTGCTGTTGTAGCTCTCAAACGATCACTTACGTTAGCGATTTTTAACTTTATTTGACATTCTATATACGGTTTGTTTGAGTATAATGACTTTTAAGTGTTTAATGATTTATTTTTTTTTATAAATCCACTACCTAGCCTAGGACGTCTGCTTGACATAGTATGACAGGAATACATGTGATTAAAGCTAACAAATTTATATGACATATAAAAGTTTTTCATTTTTGGTGACGTTTTACAACATGAGTATGTAGTCATGTCGCCGGAAATTCAGTTGTTAGTGTCCCAGTGTGTAGTGAGCCAGGGTCCTCACCACTGCCCGAACTCCTGTACACAATATACTGATTCACTACCTACTGAACTAGGGAGCTGGTTGAGATATACCCTGTGTCTGGTTAAATAAATGCGTGTTGTTAAATACAGAGGACAGAAGGAGGACAGAAGGAGGACAGGACAGAAGGAGGACAGAAGGAGGACAGAAGGAGGACAGAAGGAGGACAGAAGGAGGACAGAAGGAGGACAGAAGGAGGACAGAAGGAGGACAGGGCTACCAGTGTTGCTGTGGCTGTGTTGCTCAGGGCCGGTGAAGACATGCTCTAGGATGAAGTTTAGCAGCGCTTTCTGCAGTCTGGGTTCAGGGGTGTAAAGCAGAGGAGCACCTGCTGATGAATCCCACATCTGCAGCTGGTAACTGTGGGCTACGAGGACATCACTCAAACACACGAACGCCTACATGAGGATAAATGACACAGAAACATATGTTAGACTTACTACAGAGTACAGCAAGGCACACTGTATACCAACTGTTCATTGTCAAATATAACAATAAAGATTCATTAAATAATAGAGGTTTAGGATTGGGTTATACACTATTAACATCTTTATATACAAGTTTATTTATAGCACAGAATATTATTTGCTTTAGTCTCTTGTGGCATTTATGACAGATCTTTGGCATATCAGAGACACGCATAACAGACAATCCGTTAAAAGTTCATTCAACAGGAAACGTTATTAAACGTTATTATAAATGATGTATCCACATTTCATACATGCCTCTCTGAAACACATGAGGCATTCAACATACATCTCAAAGTATGACCCACAGGGTTCAAAGTAAGCACACAGGTAAAAGGAAATAAGCTGACTGCACCTGTTCTCTCACCACCTGCTCCGTGTGTGAAAGACATCTGTGGCATTTTTCACAAAAAGCTCGTAGCTGACTCCTCTGATGGAGAGCTGACTCCTACACACACACACACACACACACACAAGCACACACACACACAAACACACACACACACACACAAGCACACACACACACAAGCACACACACACAAACACACACACACACACACACACACACACAAGCACACACACACACACAAGCACACACACACACAAACACACACACACACACAAGCACACACACACACAAGTACACACACACAAACACACACACACACACACACACAAGCACACACACACAAACACACACACACACACACACACGCACACACACACACACACA
>JANDJT010000199.1:14023632-14041306 GCA_024331685.1 Stegophilus panzeri | reverse complement strand
ACACACACACACACACACACACACACACACACACACACACACACACACGCACACACACGCACACACACACACACACAAGCAGATATTTGCATTCGTAATACAGGTTATTCATTATACATTCCACGTGCAAAACTTGAGTAATTAATAACTAGGTGTTACCTATTAAACATTCCTAATTAGTTTGAATTGATATTTTAATTGTGTTGAATGGATTAGTTAATTTTCAAATGGTGCTTTAGCTTTTTCAACCACAGCAACACAGGTGGCCTTATCCATCCTGCCTCCATCTTCTCTGCCCTCCCTCCCTCCCTCGTTCAACAAGCTGATATCAAATAAAATCAGATCAAATTTTTTATATTTGTATATATTTTTGTTTTTGTGGCATAAAAGAACAGTCTGCATCATAAGAGTGAGGTGGAGAAAGAGATGGTGAGAGCACAATTAAGCTAAATAATAGAAGCTGATGGAGGACTCCTCACTGAATGTGGATGAATGAAAGCACTGTTAGTAGCAGCGCTGTTGGTCCCTCATGTAAATCATTCTTTCATAATTATACACATGTGTCCGGCTCTAGGGACGGCTGCCGTTCGAATCTCATTTCAGCCAAATGACTCATTTTAATCGGACAATATCCCAATTTTCTGCTGAACTCATCTTGTTTTCCCCCACCAGCTCCTCTCACTCAAATTCGCCCTCGTTCCCAAGTCAAATGCCACTGACATTAGAATTGCAGATTGGGCCAAAGTCACCGCCTGGGTCTCAAATTACAGCCCACGCTGGCAGTTATTGATGAGGGGGTCGGAGAGTGAAAGCACTCGTTCGGGTGTGACTCCCCCAAGTGAAGGATTTTAATGTTGCTCTCTTACCTACAGCATTCTTAATGGCCATCAATATCTCTGCGTGGAAAGGTTAGGGGTCGGGAAATATGATTACCTTGTGCATCGCATGGAAACATGGGCTTAATAACGGCGTCACATTAGAGATTAGCAGAGGAGCCTTCACACAAGAAGGTAGCCATTACGCCCCCTATAATCCATCACCTGAACCTACTCTTTTTCCTAATGCCTAATGATCAATCGCAGGCTTCTCTTGGTTATTAAAATCCAGTGGACACAACCCAGGGCCTTTGAGGGCATCACGGCTGATATTTCAAATGGAACGTAGCAGAATTAAAGGACATGTTGCTTGTGATGGATCATGTGGGAATTGTGTAGACACTAAGTCATACACACCTAAAAGGCTTGGTTAATTTATCATGCCAAATTCTGCCCGGGCGTAAATATTAGCATTCACATCTCTAGATCTGATGCCAATGACAAAGAGGAGAGAGTCACAGCATGGCGAGGTTGAGCTTAAGGAAGAATGTCAGAGAAGCTGATGACTAACCCTGGAGGTCGCTCCTTCTCCGAAGTTGTTCAGGTTCCACAAGATGCAGTAGCAGACACAACGCAGAGCCTCGGTGATCATCTAAAAGCAGCATACGGAAGAAAGTAGCTGGAAACAGGCTGCTCACAATAAGAAACTGTTAAATGATCTTAAGTGATCTTACCTCTACTGGCATGCCTCCATGCTGTAACTCAACGACAAAGAGCTTAGAGACCAGCTCATATGTGCCCCATTTAGTCAGGTCCTGAGCACTGAGACACAATGATACCAAGAGTATGAGACTCCACATGAGAGAAAAAGTTTGGACATGTATCTAACCGTAATAAAACACTTAATTGTTTTCAACCTAATTTCTATCTGCTGCATCGGTGTGGCCAATAATCCATCCATCCATCCATTTTCTGTACCGTTTATCCTACACAGGGTCGCGGGGGACTCAGGGGACTCAGGGGACCCAGGGGACTCAGGCACTATCCCAGGGGACTCAGGCACAAGGCGGGGGACACCCTGGACAGGGTCCAAACCCATCGCAGGGCACAGACACACACACTACGGACAATTTGGAAATGCCAGTCGGCCTACAATACATGTCTTTGGACTGGGGAAGGAAACCGGAGTACCCAGAGGAAACCCACAGAGCATGGGGAGAACATGCTAACAGGATTTGAGCCCACAACCCCACAGGTGCGAGGCGTGGCTAATAACGGACATATTTTATTGTACAGGACAGAACAGAAAACCTATTTACTGAAAACACACTCATAATGAAGTGTAGGTGTTGAGGCGGTCAGTGAACATTTATGCAAAATATATTTTTTTTGTTGAAAGCTTTCATGAATTCTTCAGTTCAGCGTGTTTACAAATTAAGCTCCAAATCCGTATTGCTCATTCTTCCAGATGAACGAATGAATAAATTTTACCAACATGGTCAACATAGCCCAAAATAAAAGTTGACTAAACACCGGTGTTGAAAACGAGCACCTTCAGAGAGATATTCTCTCATGTCTGTCTCCTCCTAAAACCGATTATTATTAATAAGTGGTTCTGAATTTGTGTTATACATCACAAATTTCTGAAAGTTAACAGAACTCAACAAGAGCGCTTAGGTTTTTATTCATTCATTTCATTTTCAATTGAGTTTGAAGTAAAGAGCTTTTCTGTTACTTTCTCAGAAAAGAGATAAGGCTGAAAAAAAAAAAGTTCATCCAGTCTTACTTGTTGAAAGCAGTTAGTTTTTTCAAAGTGGACAGAATCTCTTCCTTTTTGTCTTCATCGCCAATGAAAGTTCCGTCCTAAAAAACAGGAGGAGTGATATCGTAGTTAGCCTTCACTCTCCCAGTCATACTGAACCACTCTATGGCCTTTAGTCAACAAAGTCACGTGAAATCCAGTGCAGATTTGAATGCAAAGGATTTTGACTGATTTATAAAATAGTCATATGCCATCTACTGTGAATGTGCTGTACAGTACAATACTCACACTGACTGTCTTTCCTAAGCATGAGCCCAGTGTGTGTGTCCAGCGCTGAATGAGTTGACCTATGGAAGAAGCTGCCAGGTGCTGCCAGTGTGAATCGTTTGCACAGAGGTTATGGTACGAGCGAACAGCTGCTTCTAGTAGTGCTGCATCTGTGTGTGTATACACTGCAGCCTCCAGCCCAGTGAGCAGTGCCTGCACAGACTACAACCACACAAAACAATGACACATGCTGACCAGCAGGGGGCACTCTATGGGGCACGCTACCACATTTATGAAACATATATATATATATATATATACACACACACACACACAAGAGTGCTGAAACAGGGATTAGAGTTTGACCTATGTATAATTAGAACTAGATATAAGGAGCGTTTCAATTTTGCATATTTTCAGTTTTTAGCATGTTTTAGCAGATTTGTCCAAAATTTGAGCAAATGCATACTGAAAGGTATTATATAGAATCCTATTACATGTAACTACCATTTACAAAAAATATATTAACAAAAATGACTAACCTCCGTGTATTCATCACCACAGGTGTCCGTTTGAAAGTACTGAGGTATTTTGAGGAAATACACAAGTTTTTCAGCATCTTCTGAGTACTAGACATACATAAGCAGATGAAATGATCAGAACACCATTTACTGCATACAGAAAGAGAGTATAACAAATGCTTGGGCCCGTTTCTCACCTTGGATAACAGAGCAGGTAGCACCTTTAAGAAGTGTTCTGTAAGTTTTGCACAGTCATCTGTCTGTAACCTCTTCTCTTTTGTACTGATCACCTAAAGCACAATAACAGCATGTTCATAATAAGTCTGCTTCACACTCTACATACATACTTACATATTTAGACTTAATCTCAGTAACTTATTAGCAAAACCACAATGTGAGCATCTAAAGCGGACATCCATGAGGAAGAAGCTGTTTGAAGTAAAATTATTGAGTCTAATGTATATGTTAATGCTAATGTTTAACTTGAGCTTTTGTCACTGCTATAAAAAATATCATAATCAGTGTCACTAAGCAAGCAAAAATGTAATAATCATAACCTCACAGCACATGACAAGACTTTAAAAAGGAATCTCAGGCGTGTTCCCCTATCCAACTTAAATGTCTTCATGGCTAAATGTTTGAAGTGAGCTAAGTGAAGGTGAAGGAAAGCAGAAGCTAACTTTCTTCCCCGTGCTTCTCCCTGCTAGTGGAGGTCCCTCAGCAGCCTGCCTCACTGATGCCAAAAGAATCTCAATGACCAGAGCCTCCTCAGTGCTGCTCAAAGCTGTGTAACAAACAGACATATAAAATCACACAATAGGTAAAAACAACAACAACAAACAAAAAAAACTAAGGCTGGAATCACTGCAAGGGTAAGTACTAACCTTGCTCTGATGAGGAGGGATGAACAGTGAGAAGAGAGGTGAAAAAGGCCCAGTCCTTCAGCAGAGACCCAGCACTATCCCACAGACTGTCCACCAGATACAGCACGTGCTGGTGCAGCTGCAGCACACAATAGGAGCCAGAAAAAACAACAGATTTTAATGGCTTCACCCCAATTTTCTTCCAAAAGTCATAACCAATTCCTGCCTATTATATTCATCCTTATCCCATGATAGCTACCAGACTGGGAAGGTTAAGGAAGGTGAGGGCTAACCCAAGCTTCCTGTAAACACATGTTAAGCCACCACAGCTTTTTGAGGTGCTGCTCATGTAGCATCACATGTACACCTAAAAGTACTTGGAGGAGACTCTAATTGCCCAGTTCTGTGTACAAGAGCTAACATATGTCCATGATTGGCTAGTGTTACTTTATCACTCTAATCTAAGAGAGCAGGGATGTCAACGCCATCCTTTCCACTTAGAGAGCAAGGCCAATTAAGCTCTTTCATCCAGAGAAGACAGTGCTTTGGTGAGATTTAGACTTGCAACGATATGTAAATAAAGAACTAAAGAACTAACGACCACAACTACCTGGTTCTCAGTGTAGAACTGAATAAGGGCTCGGACTCGGGCCAGGGTGAGGTCTCTGTGTCTGTCCTCCTCTGATGTTCCTGCCCTCATCACTGGTACTGCAGGATTACTGAGTAACCTGAGGGAACATATAACAAATAGTCACATGTAGTACTAATGTATTTTAATATAACAATTATAAAATAACACTGAACTGTCAAATAAGCACCAAAGTTAATGCCTGTATTAATTAATACTTGCTTAAGCGTTAACTAAATACACTTTCGTTAACTGTTTGATTAACTATTTTGTCCACATTAATCAGCATTAGTCACCAGGTTGGCACCCATCATACAGCCTCACTTGTGACTTTTACCAATTAACTAATGCAAACTAAAATTAAGATATTTAATACTGACGTTTTTATTCAAGGTTGGAATAAACATAGGTTAATGCTGAAACAACAACACATAATAAGAGCTTTAATTACTTATGCCATATTCATTCTGTAGTACATAGTATGTTGATGTTGTAAATAATCCCGTAAATAATTTTAGTTAAGGTAAAATACGATTTATACTTGACTCTAATGTAATGGGCTTTATATATTTCCAGTATCTTACTTGCAGACCTCTCTATAGTCGAGTCTTCTAGTGTACAAACATTACTCAGTTGCACTCACCTGGTGAAGAGAAATTCGCCTGCCATGGCTGCAAGCGGTCGATGAGTTGAGTATACAAACTGAAATATGTGCTTGTAGTCAGCCTGGCTCAGCACGTCATCACAGGACCTGCGACAGTGAAAACAGTTCGGATGCTCAGCCTGCTTTATAATAAATATATAATAAGCTAATAAAAATGAAACAGAAAGAAAGACTCACTGGGCAATGGCCATCAACAATCTCATTGCCTGCACTGCGACCTCGTGGTCCTTATCCAAAATCATGGAGATCATTCTTTCCTGTGGAAAAACACAACGCTCAATTAACCTGACAACCAGCAGCCAGCCTTTTCTAAACTCTATTCTTCACTATCCACTATCTATCCTTTCTGAGAACAATGTCATGTGCTGTCATGTGATGAGATAAATATGTAGTAACTCAGTAAATCTGAACTGTGCCAATCGTATATATTTGGTTTATTGCGATCTGCGATCTGATGCGCGAGATATTTTTACTTGCTAAGATATCTTTTTTTTTTTTTTTTCTGGCTACATCACACCATCACCCGGTTAATGTTTTCCTACTGCATGCCTCCCACGTATTTTATTCTTTACAACACTAGAAGATGGAGCAGATGGTACCTTAAATCGACTGGAGAAAAGGTCCATTTTGGAGCTAAGATTAACATCCTGATAAAGTCCCTGCAGACCCAACACACACTTCAAGCGCACATCAGGCTGCTGTGAAAATAACACATGAAGTAAAGTTACAAAACCTCTCGGTCCCCCAGAAAGACTGTACAAATGCATGTGAGCATGTAGCAGCAAAGGCCTTTGTCTTTATTTAATCTGAATTTAATCCAGTACAACTGTGTATTTATCCACAGAGAACATGACGCTGAAGATTTGCTAAATCAGTCTAATAGCTGTACAGTTACACTGAGTTCACTCAGTAAAGCACAGCCAGCATTCTTTACATACAAACCATTTCAATTAGAACAGAGACTCACCTTGTCATGCATCATCCATCCGACATATTTCAGACAGGTATCATTAAGAAACACTGCACTATAAAGCTTCATCCATACAGTCAGTTCCTCTATACAGATCGCCCTGATCTCAGAAATCACATCTCTGTCAAAACAGGACAGGCAAAACACTTTCATTAAACATCAGAGGTACGCAAGGGAAAAAAGATCTGAAGGTCATAATATATAATTAGTCTACCTGTATCTTTTAAGAAAAACTCCTTTAAAAATAGCATCCATCATGTCTTCTATTTCAAGCTTTCTATCCTTCAACTGAAACAGTAAAAAAGGTTCAAATTTCAGAAACTTTCATTTCAAGTTCACAGGTTTAAAAAAAAAAATAATATTGTAACAATTACCCATCCTCAAAAAAAAAAGAATTAACCAATGATGAAAACAAGGGAAATGATACACAAACAACAGAGCAAGCAGAGGGTCATGGCCTCACCTCAGTAATCTTCTTCTGGATCTTGTCAAGCCGTGGTGAAGCTCGCTTGCTGGACATCTTGGCCAGCTCAACCTCACAGAGTTTCTGGTTGTTCTCCACACCAACGCTGAGGTTGAGTGCCACATTCACCAGAGCGCTGAGCAACTTTACTGCTACAGGAACACATGAGGATGGAGAGACAAAATCAGATAGCAAAAGTTTAACTCCTGAACATCCCACTCCACCCCTGCTTTCTCCATGCAGATCGGTGGAGAGAGACTCAAACATACTCAGACAATGAGAGTCAGTGTTTAGAGAGTTACCTGCCAGTGTGCACGTGTGTCTGAACGCACGCATATGTGATGCTGAGAGCTCAGTCAGCAGAGAGATCAGTGTGTTCAGGAGGTAGTTGTCAAAGATCACACTATATTGACACTGCGATATCAGCACTGAGACAAACTCACAAAAGTGAGAGCGGAACTTTTTCCAGTACAGACCAGACATCACAAGAGGATACTCGCCATTGTCCTGAGAAGGAGGAAGGAAAAAGATAAGACAGGACAGGTCAGAGAGATTTCGAATAATTGTTTTGCTAATAATATAGTGCAAATAAAAGTGTTTTGTTTTTTTTAAAACAGTGGTGCCATAGTCTCCGAAGTAAGGTTTACACTCACAATGTCCATGGGCCATGTGACAGTCAGTATCCATGGAAATGCCAGAAACCTTTTATACTGCAAACCTGAGCTCTGTAATTTGTAATCCAAAGAACTGTAACACTTGTATTTAAAAAGCACATACATCCTATACATAATACAACCTAAGAGAAGGAGAAGGCTTTGGAAATCAGATCACACCTCATCCAGGTCCTCCACCATTTTGCTCATGACATCAGAATCTTCCTTGCTCTGAAACATCTCAGCAGTTACTACCCCTGGAGAAATTAGCATTCAGAATATCAGCATAGGCACCAACTTGAGAGTGCGCATAGTTTACAAATTCGGGATGTCATACAATTTCATAACAACCATATTCCAGCCCAGGTATTACAACGAAATTGCTAGAAGCCTACCCCTCTACTATGACAAAGCAAATGTATTTCTCCTCTTTGTGCTACTCACCATATGGCTTCCCTAGAAGCACCTGGCTAGTGCGATATTGTCAGTAGCCACACATATTTAGCTACAGAACGTATGCAAAAATACTCATTTGGTGAAAAAAAATCTGTTAATGCAAAAAAAAGAATATTCTGTTGGGAAAGCTGACTGTGTAGCTGTGTAGCTGTCTGGTCACTCAAATTCAACTTCTATCTCTGTCTGTGTGCCTAACCACACATATTACTGCACTAAATAGTATGGCAAAATTACACCTATATCATATAATATATACTATGTATGTCTTCTATTTCAAGCTTTCTATCCTTCAACTGAAACAGTGTAAAGGTTCACATTTCAGAAACTTTAATTTCAAGTTCAGTATATCTCACTTCACAGCTTTTAAAAACAATACTATTGAATAGTGTGACACCCTCAAGGTCACTCAAATTCACCTTCTATCTCTGTCTGCGTGCCAAACCGCATATTAGCGCACAATTACACCTATATCATATACCATATATATCATATACGGCATGCTAGTTTACCATACTATTTAGTATGCTAGTATGTAATTTGGTACATGGCCAAGCACTGAAAATGATTGGCACAGAGAAGGCCAAAATTGTGTGTAGATACTACGGCAGTTAAAATCACCAAAATAATTATTTATTTATACGTCATCCCTACCTAAATGTTTAGAGTATATGTTTAAACTTATCAGCGCTGACACTTATGACCATCAGACAATGTAGATGACATTTAGGAAACCGATGACTGAAGATCATGGAAATGTCTGGAATGTTCATTTAAACTCCGTGAATGTCTTACCTTTGCATCCTGAACACTGAATGAAGAAGCTGATGAGGTCAAGCAGGGCTGGTTCTCTGTCCATAACGTAAGCCTCAATCCAGTCATCAACCACAGCCTTTGCATGAGATTCAGAACATAAGCACTACAATCAAAACATGCCTCCAAACAACCTCAACCAAAAATAGACAATAAAAAAAACAAATAGTCAATATAGGTATAGCTAAATGTCAAGCATTTACGCCTGAATAAAGTTCATCAGCATGTACCTGCATGGCGCTCCTGCCCATAGTGACCACCTCAAACAAGGTGAAGGCTTCCATGTCTCCATGTTTGAGCTGCTCATTCTCTGCTCTGCCAAAGGTACCATGGTTGGTCTTTGAAAGCTTCTGCTTAGCATTCTCTGAGCCATCTCTGGCTTTCCTCTTCCCTCTCTACACAAAAACATTACAAATGCTACACAGTCACACGTCTTTTTGGCAAGAGCTTTAAAATATTAATCCATGTGTTTTGGTAGAAAAAGAACTGTAAAATACCAAAAGTTTTATTGTAATGTAAGCAGCATTCCCATAAACTGGACATATGCAGAACTTGCATATGACAGATTAGAAATACAATATCAAGTCTTACCACATTCTTCTTTCTGTTTTCATTTCTCACACCAGAGGCATGATTCACAGATGTGCAGGAAGAGACATCAACACTAGTGTTCTCCCTTTAAATATACATTCATCACATGGTTAATTTCTCACAAAATACACCATAGCTTGCAGTTAAATACAATGTATTTATTATGTACGGTTGAGTGAAATGTTTGGTTTTTTGTTTAGTGTGTTGGGCTTCACGGATGGTCGTTAATTATCAAATGACAAAATGCATTACTGTGTTAAAAAAAAATGTTTGGTTTTTTTTTTTAAAATCTGTTCAAAAGTTTGCATGTCTCATTTTGAATGTAATGGAAATTCTTCATGTTGGATCTGTCATAACATGCCTGATGTGAATTACAGGCGATAGACAGAAAGGGTAAAAAGAAAGGTTATTTTATAATATTTTTCTGTTAATTTTGGATTATGTTTTAGATTGCTGTCTTCCTAAAGCCACATTTCTTCTTTTAACTTCTTGGAATTATAAACTGTAAAATATAATTGTAAAAATACAATTATATTAAGTACATTAAGGTACATTTTCCTTTTTTCCAATAACCCATTGAACATGCAAACTTTTGAACTCAGATGCAAATTTTTGCACCATTTTTAAAAAATAAATAAATAAATAAATAATGTAGAAAACGTTCCTAATACAGCAAAGAGGTTGTGTCTTACTTTTGCACTGTTCTCGAGAGCAAAGTTGGTTCTGCGATCATCTCTTCTCAGATCATTTTGTGGTACTGGCTTCCTGATTTCACATCTTTTTATTTTCTGTAGAACAATACAACGGCCACAAGGTGTTTATCAAAAACACTGCTTCAATTTCACCATTAATAGGTGTAGTGCTTATGTGCTTATAACAATTATAATGGGCTATTTTGTAACTGTGTGGTATTAGGTTATTACATGTTGTGTAAATGGACTACACGGCAATGACCAAGCTAAGAAAAACTTTTTTTGTTTTTGGTTCCTGAAACATTTTGGGAACAGAACGGTTTCTTTACGGAAATATAAAATTTTGCTTGAAATATAAAGTTTTGTTGCTTATTATAGTTCAGAGAATGTTCCCCTAGCATCCATTCATATAACTTTGGTTATTTTTTTGGAAACTATTACATAATATCTTGGGAACGTTCTGTTTTGTTTAACAAAGTCAATGCTATTCCCCAAATGTTCTGGGAACTTTAAAACACAATATTCGGTTATGGTTATGTGACAACTGACGAGGAATGTTCACCACAGCACGCTGTTCAATACTGTTTTCTGTAATCACCAGTGTTCCAGAAACATTCCCATAACATTCTCTTATGGGAAAGTTTGCCCAAGGTTGCTTTTAGCCTGCTGAAAAAAAACAAAACAGACGAAAACAGAAATTTTAATAGGTTCCACTACAAATACCATTACAAACCATAAGTTGTTAACCAATAAAACCATTACCAAATGGTTTCCATTACATAGTAGGACATATTAAGGAAGTAGGTTCTTAATAATGTGCATCAACAGCATTTAATTTCAACAAATACTAATACATTCAGTTAGTTAATGCATAATGAACTAACAATAAACAATCATATTTTAAGAAATAAACATTAACTAAGATTAATAAATGTTTTTTTTTTATATATATATAGTTCAGTGTTAATTTATGATATGTAAAGGAATCATATCATGATTTTTAATGTTTTCCTTTTGTTTGGGTGTGTAATGTATCTGTTTGTGCATGTATAAGATCTGCAAAGTCACAAAGCTCATAGTCTCCCCAAAGGGATTTATTCTATGTAACAGAGAACACTGCTCCAGAACTGCCCGAAACATGTAGTTCGAAGTCCAGATATTATGTCCACAAACGTCTATGTCACTAAGTGAAATATTAGCATAATCCTGCCCAAAGGCAGGCGTGAAGAGAGAAGGCGAGGCTTCAGTGAATTTAGGCGCTGTGTCGTGGAGACGCTGTGTGTTTCAGTGCAAAAGCAAAAACCCTTTGTTCAGCCTTCCAAAAACAGATAAAATTAGGAGTCAGTGGTTACTGTTTATTTATAACACTGTTCCTGAGTAGTACAACCCAAACGATTGCTTGTGCAAAGTGCATTTTACAGAGTACAGCTTCCTGAACCTGGGCGAATACAACGCAGGCTACACACAAAGGCTACTCCTGAAACATTCCCACTTTGCTTGGACAATCTTGTGCTTCTGAATCAGAGCCTGTAAGTGTGTGATTATTTTATGAAGTATCTGCTATTGGTTGTTCAAATGCAAAAAACAAAAGTTTTGTGTTGTGGTCCAGGGCTCACTAGTAGACCTTTGCTAATGTGCTAGCTAAAGTTTGCTAAGTTGCCTCAGTTTGTTTAAGTGTTTGTTTGTATGTCAGTGGCCTGACAAACACGTTGATTGTAGCTGATGTTGTGATTAAATCTTGAAACGGTTTATATCAGTCGAAAGGCAAGAATCTTAGCTTTCCAAAGATATATCACATGAGTACCTATGTACACACAGAAGCTGTGTACATAGCATAGTTTTGCACTTAACAACACACCGGCCCACTGGCGGGGCATTGGAATTTACATCGTATCTGAAAGGTAAGAGAGTTACAAAATAAATGCTATTGATTAATCGAATTAATTAATGTTAAGAAATGACACACTGACTACGTTTACATGGACAGCAGTAATGTAATTATTGACCTTATTGTGAATAAGACAATATTGTGATTAAGGTGTTTACATGAGTTGCTTTTAGAATATTCCTTTCATGTTCCTGTTTTACATGTTATAGAACATGGATCGATTAACGGCACACGTCTTTACGTCACCACGCCACACCATCCGATGTTCCCTCCAGAATTTCACGTATCAACATACAGTTCATCTTCATTATGGTACCGTAAACAGTTTTGGGTGTTTTTATTTTTAATTTTTACAAACACTTGAAGTGCTGTTAATTATTTGTCATGCTATACATGCAAATAGACGACTGCTTGAAGCCATGAGCTGCGTCCCAAACCACATACTTACCTACTACATAGTAGGTGAAAAACATGTATCTCAGCTACTATACAGCACGTAAGTACGCGGTTTGGGACGCAGCCGTGCTCTCTTGTTTGCCGTAAAACGGTTGAGCACTGCCGTGTGAACATGTCCTGTCGCAAAATGCGGTGAAAACTCCCACACGATGTTAATAGTGTGATTAAGGTGTTTACATGTCTGTAATACACGTCGATAATGCGACTAAAACAGGAATCATAGAAGATGGATGGAAATGGCAGTATTTCTTTAAGCTACTTATTTCATGTTTTGATAAAAATCTAATTCTTAATTAAGTGCATCACTTGTTTCATCAAAAGTTTGTAAACTAATTAGACTAGTAAACTAGAAAAGTGTCAAATAATGTTGTTTAAGACTAAATACATTTCTGATACTAACCATACCTTTCTACATGTAGGAGCATTAATTAAGTTCCTGTCATCACCATCACAGAAAGAACATTCCCCACTCCCTCCTGACAGTGAAAATGGTGAGCTCAGTGTGTCCTAAAGGGAATAATATACTGATATGTGCCTTGTGAAAGTGTTTTGTGACAAAATATCATCTGTATGTTTTTTAGTACACCTTGTCAACATTGCTACCACTACCTGCTAATGATGAGGAAACATCACTCACTCAAAGGACAACTGCCTATTGTCTGACGACCCTGCAAAATGGCCAAGTGTTTGCAGTGATCAAGAGTACTACAGGAACATGTGAAGCATCACACTGTGAAATCTTTGTCAACGACAAGGTGGGAGGCTTGGACTGATAGCGTGAAGGTGGTACGTTACCAGCTACCAGAGACTGAGGACGCCCTGTCTGCCCTCCAGGCAACTGCTGTTAAGAACAAAGACTCAGAGACAATGTCCATAGCAAAAAAGCATGAGCTATTGACCTGGAGTTTTGTGCTACATGTGGTACAATGTCTTGTATAGAATGTGAGTAAAATTGTTCATATGTCTTCCCACATATGATCTCGGTTTGCCTCTGCATGCCACGAATAGAAGGCAGCAAATTACCAGTACCATTACAGTTTCCACTAAAACCAATACAATTCCCATTATAAACATAATATATGATAGACAAATTCTATGAGGGTTTCTACTGGAGTTTTTTTTTCAGCATAGTAGCTTTTATTTTCTGTATAAAGACGGACCATTAAATTACATATTACAAATTACAGAAATTACAATATATAGGCCAGTTTTAAATATTTTGCCAAGCTATAGGATTGTGTACTTTGCAAAGCCAACAATGAATAAAAATAAAATAAATAAATAAAACCGGTAAAGCAGTGATTATAGGAAGAGAGCTGACATTGTAAACCAAAACACAATGTTCCCACAATGTTATGAATTGATTACCAAATTTAAAATAAATAAATAAATAAATAAAAGCCACAGGGGAACCAAAGAGAAACGTTCAGTGTTTGCTGGGGCCGTGGTGTAAATATTGGCACACGTGAACCGGTTGTAGTCCCTGTTATTAGCAAACACAACGCGTGAAAACAGAAACCCGGCTATTAGAAAAGAATACATCTGATTGGTCAGACCTGCGTCTGTAAACAGAAAGTAAACACCTGATTGGTCACTGTAAGTGTCACTCAGCATGAGCTTCTTCCTTGTATTGCTCTTTCCTTCAGCGCTCACTACAAACCCGAACACAATAAAGCAGCTCTTCCATCTTCACTTCCTCACACAGGAATCATGACCTTAAGAGTTTATGGAGTGCACCGTTTCTCGGATGCCTTCAATTTGTAAATTTAACACAGTAAATATTACAGTGATTGACCGTGACATAACCTGCGGCTCTATGCGACTGACAGACTGGCCAATCTTTCAGTTTAAACGACCCTTACGGATTTAAACACGTTTATACTGCATGCATCTACACACAAAGTACTACATAGTAATGTTCTTACCGGTGCTGGACGATGCTGGCCTGAGAGAACCTCTGCTCAAGACAAGAGGAGGTGAAGCGCGGATGCAGCGCGCCACCCAGTGGGGTTTTGCCTGAACACAGCCAGCGCGCGCTGTGCGGAAGTACGTCACGTGTAGTGGTGGTGGAGCGCAGCACCAAACACTCATATCAGGACACACCGGCTGTGATGCGCTTTTAAATGGTAAGACGTTTAAAGAAGAAGATCGCATATTGTCAGTGCGTCTGAATCAAATTAACTTGTACATTAAAGCATGCTAGTGAATTATTCCTCACTAAATTAGTAGTTTTAGGGTTTGTTATCAGATAACAGATTAGGCTAGGATAGGCTACTGGAAGTTATCAACATAACAAACCATGAACAGCTTGTTAAATTAATTGTCAAATTAATTCTCTTAATGCAGTTTCATCCATGGTTGTGATTTTTACGTGATTTTTTTGCAGGGAGGAAGGAGTTAAATATTAGTTAAATATAACATTGTGGTGGGTGGAAGTGGTAAAATGAGGATATCCATTTTATTCCTTATTACGCGTGTAATAAAGAATAAAATTCCTTGTTGTAGGAAGAGAGCTATTTTTATGATGCATCCTATTGATATATCTTTCAGTGTCCTCACATCCATTCTTTCCTCAATCTGTGAAACTGATATAGGCAGAAGACATGGTACTGCTCATTTATAAATATTGAAAATTATATTTCACTTCAAAATAAGAAATATTACTACAATTAGTAAGAGTTCATACATATTATACCTGTGTCACCTGTAACACTATAGCTGTGATCAGCAGCAGTGTGCTCTATTTTTATAGGTCCAGGGGTGCATCGTGGTGCAGGGGGCCTCCTCTTTTTGACCACAGGACTATGCACAAAGATGGTGTGAATAACATCTGGTCTTGGCCTAATCTTGGCCTTTTTGGTCCTGACTAACTGGTCTGCCTGAAAATGTACCTGCAGAGTGACTTGAGTTTACTTCCTACACACAACTCTGTTTTGTCTACCCACATACTGTACATGTCCCATAATGGTTAAATGCACAGTATTAGGGAACACTTTATACATAGTTAAACACAACTAAGAACATGAGACAAATCTTTCACTGTTCCATAGTTTTTAATAAACTAACAATAAACTTCCCCATAAAGATGACATTAGTGATTGCCCTTGACTAACTTAGAAGTTTAAGAACATAAAAAATATTAATTAAAAACAACACCACGGTCTTTAAGCATAGTATATGAACAAGGCAGGAAACGCTACTTGACCACACTGATCCTCAAATATTAGTGGATTGTTTTAACAACATTGCTGTAACTATACATACATACTACGTATGCATGTCAGTGTGTTATATAAATATTTTAAATCAGTGCATTTATTGGCTTCATAGTTCTGTCTAATTCTATGGATTCAAATCGCCCGCAAAGAACTTCCTGGAACCATCTGTCTAGTTTATGTGAGTCTACATGAATCATGTGACGGTCAAGCATTTTGAACTTCCATTGACGCAACTCTCTCTTAAGGGACTCTCTCTGTCCCCACCCTCCTAAAATGATAATCAGCCATGATTACTATGTGTAAAAGATTGTTATGATCAACCTACATGGGAAACATTGTGTATCATTTTAAAAAATAGTTAATAAATAATACGATTAGATTTAACAAAGGTTGTTAAATCTTGTTTAACAACCAAGTTGTCTTGGTTTATCCCAAAGGAAGAGTCAAGTGTTGGCTGTGACACCAACACCACACTTATCATTAATGTTGTATCGGAGGAAAAACTGAAATCTCTCTCTCAGTAGAACTCTACCTCGTTTCTTCTTTCCCATTTTCAGTCGCTCCCTTTCCTAAATCAGGCTGGTGTCCTCCTGTCCAATCAGACAGCAGTGTTTAAACCCTGCACTTTGCATGAGGACTCCATCCACAGGTACGTTTCGAGTCAGAGGCTCAAACAGTTTGTGCAGTTTCCGATGAACAACAGAAAGGTTTACTGTCCAACGCCTCTTCTCCCGGGCTGTGACGCTCTCACAGTTAACACTAGAGTGGTCATTTTCCACAGGTGTAACGCTACGTAGAAAAGATGTGAGAGCAATAGGTGAGAGTGAAGATCATAACAACGAACCATGAAATCAAGAGAATGTTTAGTGGGAAAAAACACAACCGTACACAACTGAAACATGGGTTTATTTATTGTACATTGGAAGACAGAAAAACATTTTCATAGGTGTTTTAACCTCAGTTTACAGGTTACAGCTAGATGAGAAGTCAATTTCTGTGAAGTTCAACATTTCGATGGATGTCAGTGGAACAATGCACTTTTTCCCAAATCAGGATGTTACACGTTTGTCCAATCAGATAGCAGGGTTCAGACCCCACCCATTGAACAAGGACTACCTGCACAGATATGTTTTGTGCCAGTAGCTCAAAGAGTTTGTGCAGTTTAGATGGATGGTCAACGAAACATGGTTGAGAGCCGTAAAAACAAGACAAAGGTCAAGTAATCACACACCAGGTGCTGCTTTTATTCGACAGTTAGGCAAACATAGCTACAAAATGTGTAGAGTATTGAAAACCACTGCGTTAGGCACACTTTAAATTAATTACATCTCTATATTATATGTCTATATATGATAATGCAAGAACATTTTACTTTGATAAAAAATAACTTTTCAACAAAACTGCGTGTTTTACGTCCTGGCAACTACTTGGCTCGTTTCCCTGACGATTGGGGATTTCTTATTATTAGCTCTGGTAACCAACATCGCTGCTAATGGACCCGCTGGCGGTGATGAGAACGTTATGGGAAAGTGGGAATTATCATCTACTTTTGCCTGACTAGCGGAAGTATCGTGCTGAGTACGGTTCAGTAACAGTTACTGTATAATATTATAGTTCTTGATTTTACAGATAAATCGCAGTCATATACAGTAAATGTGTGGTGTTTGTTTTATAAAAAAGTGTCTTTATTTTAATGTTTCTTATGATAGATAACTGACGTAAGTGACTACAAATATGGCGACACTATACATAGTGGATTTGGCAGTGTAAATTTGTTAGCTGGTTAGCTACTGTTTTTTGTTTGTTTTTTTAATTATTAGTAGAGATGCACCCTAAATTTTTCAGCCGATACCGATAACCGATTATTCAGAGTGATTTCAGCCGATACCGATAGTTCTGCCTTTTATGCCTTCTTATAAATTAATAATAATTAATTCCACAATTCTGAAAGAAATGC
>JANDJT010000199.1:14010770-14021362 GCA_024331685.1 Stegophilus panzeri | reverse complement strand
GGCAACTTACAATAATTGAGGGAAACATGAATTCTGCTCTCTACCAGAAAATCCTAAAGGAGAATGTCTGGTCTTCAATTGAAACTCAAGGATTATGCAGCAAGACAATGATCCAAAGCATAGGAGTAAATCGTAGTCCTAGAAGTAAGTGAAAGACTGATCTCCAGTTATTGAAAGTGTTTGGTTGCAGTTATTGCTGCTAAAGGTGGCACAATCAGATTTTAAGTTTAACGGAGTAATTAGTTTTTCACATTGGTGATAGGTGTCGGATAATTTTTTGGCTCCAATTAAAAATAAATAAATAAATAAAAACTGTGTTTACTCCTTTGTTTTATGTTGTGTTTCATTTGAAGATCTAAAACTATTTAGTACACAAAAACAGAAGAAATCAGGATACAAATACTTTTTCACAGCACTGTGTGTGTAGAGGATACTATAATCTACATACTCCCCAGACCTTATGCAGACTTGTACACAATCAGAGCTAATCTCTGGATTATGTCCTTTTATTTCTCAAATGCCTTCAATACTATCCTGCCTTTCCAATTGGGAAATAAACTCAGCACAATGCAGGTTGATGCCATTTTTATCTCTGGGATCATGGACTATCTGAACAGCAGGTATACATAACTAGCATTTTCTCTTACTTGCAGTATCTATTATTTCTGGTATTTTTGTTTTGCATTGTGGACAGGAAACCTTTGAGAACTGGAAAGGCTAGTGTAGCCAAAACATAAAAACAGTTTTCAAATTTACTTCAGTTAGTATGGACTAGTACTAATACACACAAGGCTCGGCCTCAATCATAATCATGTCACAATCTAAAAATATTGAGCTATTTTGTTGAGCCTGCAAGATGGTGAATAATGACAAATAACACTTTCAAATATTTATTAAACAGTATTAAAGACAGGAGGTATAGGCTACCATCAGGACTCAAATGCAGTCATGAAAAAATAGGGCTTTTTCTGAAAGTTTGTTACAGTCTATACAGTGTTCAGTGTGACCGCTATCATGAGAGCAGTCAAAGTTTTGCCAGTTTAAAAAAAAAAAAAAATTTAAATAGTGTCATCATAAAGAATACAGCCCTAGTATCAACATAATATTGATAGCTTGCAATATAAAAAATGATTAAGCTTTTTTTTTTTCTTTTTTTTTGCAAAACACTTTTTTTTCTTAAAGGCAGACATTAAAATAATATATAAAATGCATTTACAGTTGAGAGTAAACAAACCTATTTTTTTCCTAATCTCAAACTTTTATTTAAGAAGTGCATCAAACAAAAATAAATTGTCCTCTTTCCTTAATCATGTCCTGAATTTATATAAGTATGCATGGCATGTTCAAAGATGCACTGTCCTTCATTCATTTACATACTCTCATGATATGAAGCAAAATCAAAGAATATTCCATCATAGTAGTTTTCTTTTATGACAGAATTTTGTACACCTGAAGAAAATTTGTGTGGCTGTATGTGACGACCTGGATCTCCATACAGCATGTCAATACTCCATGTGTTCCCAGTTCGGTCTGGAGAATCTGGACTGAGGGCTCTTAGGGCCGTGCTCCAGGGTTCAGCGTTAGATTAGCCATGAGTTCATGAACAGAGGCAAATATTGTACATTCTCCTAAAAAAAAAAAAAAAAAACATGCATTTTATTACAAGACTATTTACAATTTTATTTTTTTTAATTTATTTTTTTTAAAGAAAGAAAACCAAAAAAATATCATCTCTAAGCTTGAACGCATACCTGGTCGAGCTGGGTGGTGCTCATTAAACCTCCTGAGGATGGTGCTAACCATGAGGGCAGCGGCTCCAGAGGAGCTGTGCTGTCGGGGGATGTCAGCCTGTTGCGTAAGCCCTGTGGCCATGTCGTACACGATGGGCACGATGATGCTGATGGGCTCCTGAGGCACCGGCACTCTCTGGGTCAGCTGCAGCTGTGGACCAAGATCTTGGTTATTCAGAAGATTCAATGACCGACGGGAGGTCTGTTCCTCCTTTTTATACTTGCAATTCATGTTTTTCTCCATTATTTTATCCTGATTTAAGTACCACTTTGCCTTAGGAAAATATAAAGGACAAAATATAGTCACAGCTCCAGTAGTGAGTTGAGTCATGACCATACTTACAAAGAAAAGCATTTTGGTCTTGAGCACTACAGCAATAGTTCCTGGAGGAGCGATGGGTGGTGCGCTGGGTGGGATAGTCAGACAGAACTGTACATTCCACTTTAGCTGGGCTGCTTGGTCAGGGAACTGCAGGAGTAAAAAAAAAAAAAAAAAAAAATTAATAATGGGAATCACATAATACAAACAGAGACACGAGCACTCAGATTCATGCACTGTCTTACCAGCTCAAGCTTCATAATTCGAACACAGTCTCTGAGGATGTTCGTGGGAGCCCCCAGAAGTTTTGTAAAGGCATTTAGAGTGTTGTACTTAAAGGGTGGACCGGCAACCTAAAAAAATATAATAATAATAATAAAAACGTGGGACAAGAAATTGGTTATTTCCACTTAAAGAGCACGGTACACAGTTTTGGCCAAAGAGGGCCAGAGTTTGGCACATTGCAAACGTCCTTGGAAAATACACCAATAAATATGTTGGTTAGGTGTTGAGCAGGGAAACTAGCAAACTGTGCTGAACTCTATCCCTCAAAGACCAAAGCCCATCACCAAGAACACTTTTTGGTTGATTTATGAAGTTAATCACAGAACAGAAGTTTTAAATTTAGTCCTCTGAAATGGTCTGAACAGGAAATAGTTCCAGAGACATGAAATTAATTAAATTCCTACAGTCACTTGCACTAAAATAGTCAAGCTAATCGTTTAATCCACAGACGACGTCCTCTGGAATGAGGGCTGGGGAGGATTCCTCGCTTACCCTGGTCTCGAAGAACTTCTCCAAAACTTGCAGTTCTTCTTGTGACCAGGGACCAGTGTTCTCTGGTGTGACCTTCAGCTGCAGAGTCTGGTAGCTCTTTGGGTTCAGAGCCACCCGACATTTCAGCACCTCCGTCTTAAACATGATGACTCCTGGCTCATTGGAGTTCACAATAGTGAGCTATGGAAAGGAGGGAGAGATGGTGGTTAGAGTTCGGCTATGTACAGATATAGGAACATGCGCAGACACTTTTAAGCCTGTTTAAGCAAGATTAAGCCTGTTAAGGTCATTCAAAAGAAAAATTATTGTTATTATCAGCTTATTATTGTGTGTGATAAGAGTGAGGAAAGGTTAAACTTGTGGAAATACTGGAAGGGGGGAAAAAAAAAAAAAGCTATTGTATCACATAATTTGCACTCCCTACTTCACATACAAAAAAGAAAAAAGAAAAAAAAAAAGACAGGCCAAGCACATGAAGTTAGAAGTGAATATACAAATGAATGCAATCGCCTCCTCTATCACTAGACAGGGTATTTAATCATAGGGTTACACCCCCCTTCATTATCAGGAGACCAAGAGTGTAAAGCAGAGGAACTCACATTGGGTTCCAGCTGAATGATTCTCTGCAGATGCCTCCTCATGATGACCGAGCCCAGGAAGCGCTCAAGTGGAGAACACAGGTAGCTACCAGCCAGCCCAGGAACCAGGCACATGGTGGGAGAGGGCAGCAGTAGCACGTGCAAGGCATTGTGGGTGAGGATGGTGGGGATAGAGGCTGCCCATGAGCGCTGAGGTAGCTTACGAGGTGGAGGCATACTGGTCGGCATTACTTGGGAACCTACACACACATGATATCAACGCTATTCAGTTCCGCTGGCTGATAAAGTTTTACCAGTGACATTGTGAAGAACAATATTCAATACTAAAGTTTTAACAAATACTCAAATAACACTTTCTTCTTCATTATGCTTAAGAAAAGCCATTTGAAGTGAATATATCAGGTTTGTCATGAGCTCAGCTGGATTTTGTGCGTTTACTCACTGGTCCCAGCACGAGGAGAGTGCGAGGCATCTGGAATGGGCGAGTGGAGAGAGGGGTTACCGGGTGACATCCCATGCATGCGCGGGGAGGGGCCTGAGACTTGTGGAGAGCTAGGCCACGTGCCGGTCCTCTGACTGGGAGATACCATGGGGTATGGGGAACTGGGGTCCAAAGCTCCTGCAGCGCAATCAGGGTACAGCCTGAAGACACTCCCCAATATTTATTTTATTCTCAGTGTCACTTAACAACAAAATCTAACAAAATCAGGCTTGTTAAGCAGGTGATGTACCTGAGGATTTATAATCAACTTATTTACCATCAAACTTCCATTAAATCACACGACACTGTCAGATTTGGTCTTTAAATTAATGTTAAGTCCTGAGTGATTAGATAGAACTATACTCTAAATGTCTCAGATTTTAGATAGGCTATAAATCTTACACGGCCTTTGTTATTGAGTCTGATGAAATCATCTTAAGAAATATTTTTAATAAAGTGATTTAAAAAAGAAAGTGTCTAATGAAGGTGAATCAAATGAAAACCTTTTTTTTTGTTTGTTTTTATTATTTTTATTTTGCATTGCTTATTCCAAACAGGTGTCACAAAGATATCGTTTCTCCACGTAATCTCCGCTCAATCAATGCAAGCGTTCCAGTTCTCAACGAATGCCCGGTTTCCTCTAGAAAAAATAAATAAATAAATCTACCGGTTGCTAATTTATGTCGCACTTTTAAGGTTTTCATTTGACTCACCCTCATAAATACATACAAGAAAAATGGAGGGGAAAAATGCTTGATTTGAACTCATTACAGTAACTGGAAGTAAATTAAACAATCATAAGATTTATTATTAATAAGCACTTAATATGCCTCAGTCCCATAATAACATACATGCACACAGGGAACACTGGTTTTAGTGGAACAATTAAGAAATTTGTAATAAACAGGCAAACCACCACCACCAAATCAGTGTCCACTTGTTAATGTTAGTAAGAAATTAGTCCCTGCACCAACCTTGCTCACACAATCATCCCTGTAAGGATCCCTGCCAGAGCCTACACAGCTATGTCACAGAGCCTGCTGACGGCTGCTTCTCTGTAGAGGGAACAGCTAAGGCCAGTTGAAGCCATTACCAAGCTCTGAATGCTGCCCCCTCTGACACTTACCATGTGGGCTGGCAAAGTTGGAGGTCTGGCCCATAGAAATGCCCAAAGAGGAGGGAGACGGAGTGGGCCCGAAGGGCGAGGGCGCCCGCAGAGCTCCACTAGGGGAATTTGCTGCATGGATGTTCCCTGCACACAGTCAACTGATGAGAAGTCTGTCTCTCCCACTGTTACTCACTCTCTCTCTCTTTCTCTCACACACACACACACACACACACACACACACACACACACACTAAAGCTGAAGCAGGACAGCAGCTACAGCCCTACGATTGAGATGAGTGGACAGGCACAGGGCAGTTGGCATGCTCTGACCGAGAATTTCATGTGCATGGTCAATGATGATGTGAATATACTCAGCCCAAAAACCGCACCATGCATGTTTGCATAGTAACAGGCTAGCTGGGTGCATGGCACTTGCAGCATGTGGCAAAACAACCATAAGATTACTTTCTTTTTATGCCCTAATCACCACAATGAGACGCTAAGCGAGTACGACATGGGTAAAGAATCAGAACCACATACTGCACCAGGCACTCGGCTTACCCGGTGAATGTGTTGGCATCATGGAGGGTGATGGGGCCACACTGCCATGGTAGGGGTTGTTTGGAGAAGTTAGGGGTGGGTAGACCCCTTGGCCTCTGATTGGCTGTTGAGGTTGCATGTGGGGCATGAGTGTGTCCATGACGTCCACACCCACTGGAGAGGGAGGATTGTCATCCTCGTTGACCGAACGCCGCCGTGCATCCTGGTTGCTGTCCACGAACATGTTCAAGAATGTCTGCCGTGAAAAAAGACTTTTGGTGAGAGTGAATGGTGAGAGCCTAAAACAAAATAGAGACACTGGAAAGAGCCAACTTCTACTCTACACTGTTATGTTGCAAAGTATATAAAATAATAATTTTATCATTGTGTCAAAAAAAAAAAAAAAAAAAAGGCCTTTATACCTTTAGTCCAGGAGCTGGATAGAAGCCTTCTACGATCTTGGTGTTATCAAAGAGGCTGTAGGCACCATCGCGGATGGCCACCACGCCTCGACTACGGCAGTAGATATCGATGCAATACATGTTGCGGAAGGCCAGGCGGATGTGGGTGGGGGACTGGGGCAGGATGGAGAAGCACTGGTAGGCTGTGTTGGTCCTCTGGGTCAGACCCAGCATGGGCACAGTTGGCAGTTTGTTGATAGCATTCAAAGGGGCCTGTGTGTCTGACAGTACCTGCAAGGGCAAAAAGAATCATTTAGGAGTTAATATCACTTGACATTTCTTTTAAGATGCAGGGAACTGGCTGGTACATTGCCAGTGATGAAGCAGCATGGCTATAATCAATTGAGCTAAACACTGCCAGCAATTTTTATAGAGTACATGTTCTAAGCTGATTTGTTCTATACTCCTCACAGGACTCGGAAAAACAACGCACAGCTGTCCAGTCCAACCCTACTCCTGGAGAGGTATATCTAGATCAATACTGGCATTTTGAATATTAGAGTGAGGGAGTGAGGTTTGCTGTAATTAAACTCAGCAGCACGTTAGATCTTCAGGCATCGGCATGTCTGCTCTAGAACATTTAAGTCCACTGGGGGAAAAAAAATCTAAATAGACCTGTAGGAGCTGCACCACACTGGGGGTCTTGTTGAACATCTCCTGGAGCTGATGGAGGATGATGTTGTGGCAGTTGCTGCAGCCTGAGTTTGGCCCGACCGTGCCCAGAGCAAGGTGGAAGCGTTGGGTTACAGAGTTCCACTGGATCGTTACCTTCGGGTTACATCACATCAGGTGTTACAAGCAACTATCATGCAGAGCAATCAATGACAATGCTAAATCCATTAGCCATGTACTAAATCAAAGTGATATCCAGTTCACAAACGTATACTTACAGAGCTGCCTTTTGTGTTGCCATAACACAGGACTAACTTCCGATAATTATACAACCGTATTTCAGAGAAGAGGCTCAAGTAGGAGGGCATTTCTGCAAAGGGAGGAAAAAATTAGACATAAATTTAATTCTACGGAATACGGAGAATGGCACGATGGCACAGCAGGGTCCTCAGTTAAATCCTGAACTCAGGCTCATGTCTGTGCGGACTCTGTGCGCATGTTCACCCCGTGGTTTCACCCACTGGGTTCTCTGGTTTCCTCCCACCTTCCAAAACGGTGCCATTAGATGGAAGGCCTTTGGTAAATTACTCCTAGTTGTAAACGAGTGTGTAAGAGTGTGTGTGTGTGTGTGTGTGCGCGCGTATGCATGGTGCCCTGTACTCACCAGATAAAGCACGTGAGAATTCCAGCACACACTCGTACAGTTGGCTGATGCTGTTCCAGTCATTTAGGAACATTTCCACCACCTTCCGTCCTCCCACCGGCTCCGACAGCGGGTTCTCATACGTCAGGTAGACATGTCGCGTCGAGGCTGCATGAATACACACACAGCCGGACTCGTAATTGCTGAAGCGCAAACCGATCCATTTATGTCTGTTTCCTGACTGTCGTGAGTGGCATGTGATCAATAAAAGTTGATTTCTAATATACATTAACTCACATTAAAACGAGTCCAGTGCTACGATACTAAAAGCCAGAAAGGAATAATATAATCGCACCCTGTTCTTTACTTGAGGTGCTGTTGAGGGGGCAGTTGGCAAAGACCAGCTCTGCCACCCATGTGCGGTTATTTCGGCCCTGCAGTCTGAATGTGCAGTCCAGCAGAGAGCGATCCAGAGCCTTCCTCGTCTCCTCTCCCACACATTTAGCAGGCGGCACCCTGAGAGGCGAGGAACAGAGCGCTGCATGGTGAAATAACTAAGCCAACAGAATATAAACAAATACTGGCATGTCTGTAAGCACACTGTGGTTTAAAACTGCAATGTGTATATGCTTCTACATGCAACGCACACTATATAGCGGTATGTAGTCTTTTAGGAGATGCTCACCTGAGAAGACGAATAGCATGGCTACATCCATCTCCTTCAACCTGGACCCCTTGATGAGGAATCTCCATATTAGACAGCTGAGGATAAATGAATGATGGATATAAGAACATACCAACATATTTTGTAAAGTAAGAACAAACAAAAACAACAGAAGCGTAAAATGAAGGTAAATCTGGACTATACCTCACAGCGCAGGCCAATGAGTGGCATGTTGGTGTCACACATGGCTACCAGGTGAGCTAGTTCCTTATTGAATGCACACATCTCCCCTGAGCGCTTGGGCTTTTTAGGCTCAGCAGCACCCTGCTCAACCGACAACTGCAGAACAACATCCATTTCACATGTTACAGATTTGAAATATATTATTAAAGAAATATTGTGAAGGGGAAAAAAAAGAAACTAAATTTATGCAATTTTTCACCCATACCCCAATCAAACTGCCAAGCTCTTAATATTGCACTGAGAGTAATGTAGCTAATACGTAATTAAATCTCACGCAAACGTTCGTCTATACAAGTTGTTATTCAAATAAAGGAATAATCAGCATTTACACATTTTAAGTTTAAAGGTAAAGTATGCATCTGAATTAAAAAAAATTCTTCCTTCAAACTTTTTCATCATTGTTGCAGCCAAAAAAGCTTGATCTTGCTGCAGCTTTTTTTTTTTTTTTAAATTTGTGACGCAACTGGAGGGTTTTTTTGGTCCTTTTTTTTTTTTTTTTTTTTTTAAATTGCACAAAATTGTTTTGCACAGTCTTCCACAGTGGTGAAATGAGACCTTTTAGCTTTACTCATGTTCAACGCACATGAATTGAAGAGTGCTTTGGCTGAATACGTGTCATATCACTTGCCGTGTGTTGGCCCAGATCTGTGGAAAATCTGCGGTAATTTTGAAAAATTTTGCGAGCTCCTCCGAATTTTGTGGAATTTGCTTGATTTTGCGTTCATTTCTGCGATGACAAAAATCATCCTGGAGGGACTGTTTTTGTTGTCTAACATGGAATGATAAATTGCTCAAAGGAGTAAAATTTTTCTGGCTGTCCATCATGGCTGCTAATGTAATTTTTGTAAACTTGTAATTTTTATAAATTTGACTACTAAAAGTTTAGCAGTTTACTATAAAAAATGACAGATTTTAATAATACCAAATCTACCTGTTCATGCACTGTCCCACTGCGCTACTTCAGCTGGGGCAGGACAGCGCATGAACAGCCTACTTATCCAGCACACAACCCGTTTGCTAGTAAAACTACAGGTTGCACAATCATGACATCGATCTAGATTATGATTTCAAATAAGGTTTACAGCATTTTGTACCAAATGTGTGATTGTAGGACTTCAGTTTATTTCTATGGAGGTTATGCTTCACTTATGTTCACGAGTGAAAAAAAAAAAAAAAAAAAACAAACGGCGCAAACAAGGGAGCATGACATATAGCCTCGAGTTTTACTTCTAACCAAACAATGTGAGTGGAATGGAGCCGCAGCAGTTTCCGCTCTCCCCTTTTTATCACGTTTGGTAAACACTGCTCACATACCCTGGTTCACTCTCACCATTAGTAGTTTTATTTAAACATGTATTTTAGATCATTTTCATGCTCTTTGCAAAAACACTAAAAATTTAAATTACAAATCCCATGCTTTTAAACAAACATACTGTGCAAGTGAATTACGGGCCAGGTGACGCTCAAGTGGTATCAGAGTGAGAAAGAACACTGTCTCTAAAAACAGTGACTTTCTAAAAAGCTGTTCCGTGCTCCAGGCAAAATTACACCACTTTAGGAAATTTGGGTAAATTTGCTTTTTCTACCAAAATATTCCTTTTTGTTAACAGTTAGGTTGTAACTTCTGTGTAAATAGCAGGAAGCTTTATTCTGTCACCAAGAACTAATAGTGCTTCCCACCTTCCTCTTACTACCAGGCCGGGTCAAGCGGCCAGAAGAGAAGTCCTGCACCAGCTTCTCAAGGTCGGGCTTGAACTGCTGCAGCAGCAGGGCGCACGGTAGCCCATCCTCCCCCTCTGGCTGGCTCACTGATAGGAAGTAATATTTATACTGCAGCTCTGTGGGGTTGCTGGGGATGTCAAACATTTCGACCACCTGAGAAGAGAAGAGTAGCAGACTTTTAGACCATAACACAAAATGAAAGAACTGACTTTCCAAACAACCTTTCCACTGGTTTTTGTCCAAACAAACAATCCACAGAGGAGGCTTACGATGTAGTACTGTGGGAGACGGGTGAGTTTGATGAAGAGGCGGTGTTTTGTAAGGTTGCCCACAGGATGAGAGGCGGCGTTTGATAAGTGGAGAGAATCTGTGCACACTGTGGGTAGATGTTTCACAGACTGTCTGCACCGCTGTTCACCCAGCCAGAACCTATTCAACAGAAAAAGCAATTAAATATCAATTTTTACTTTAAGTCAGCTTTTGTATGAGGGAGAATAACAATTTGCCTTTAAGAGAGAGTGTGTAAAAAAAAAAAAAAAAAAAAAAAAAGTGTTTCTCTCTTCCGAAAACACACTTCGGAGAGTACATACTAAAGTTGTGTCCCAAATGAAGTACTGTACACTATGCACTGTG
>JANDJT010000199.1:13959370-13972736 GCA_024331685.1 Stegophilus panzeri | reverse complement strand
ATGGTCTCAGATCCCTTGCCATGTATTCTCCAACCTCATCAGGCATTATAGGAGAAGACTCTGAGCTGTTATCTTGGTAAAGGGAGGTAGCACAAAGTATTGACTAAAAGGGTGCCAATAATTGTTGTGCACACATTTAACACACTTTTAATAAACCTGTTATGTTTGCAATTGTTTGATATCCATGAGAGCAGAGTATTTTTGTGAATTTTTTTGAACACATGGTCAAAACGTTAAACAATAAAGACAATTTTTCACAGCCTTCTTTGCTCATATTTACCAAGGGTGCCAATATTAGTGCCGGGTATTGTATATCGGAGTTATGATGGCAGACAATGCTGTTATTCTTCTGACAATGTTTATTTGAATCAGACGGATAAAAGATTTTATTTCTGTTTTTATTGTTGTCAGTCTGCACTTGTGCAGGTATTGAAATGAGAGATGTTATATTTATTGTAGAAATCAGATGAATATCCTGGTCATTTGGCTGAAATCCAGGCTTTTGGTTTATAAAAAAAAAAAAAAAAGAAATTCTTTAGGCTTTGAACTGAATTATTGAGTCCGAGTTATTGTAGTGTGCGGTTTACTTGCCCACTTGAAGAAACTGCTAGCGGTCAAAAATCATGATTGGGTTATTAAAGCACAGCAGTGTAAAGAGCTGGGATGTAGTGCAGCTGCTTTTGTTTATACCCAGTGCATGATGAAGCAGACCAGTCAAAGAACTGAGCACTCACGGTGAAAAGCCAGTTGGTATGAGATGCGTAGAGCTCAGATGTGAGAAGCAAACCGCATATGTAGGTCAGCCAAAGCAGAAGGAGCCTTTTCCAACACTCCCCCACATTTCCCAAGTTCTGTAGCTTCCACTTAACTCTGGTCCACACACTGAGAGATTACTGTGTCACAGAGGAGCCCCCGTCTTCTCCTGCTCCCTGCCACTCGCTCTATTACTGCCTTTCTATTTTTGAACACGTTTGGATAAGGAGAAGAATATAGCAGTGTGACAAGTTTTTACTATACTAAAGCCATAAACTGACTTTTTAACAATTGGGTAACATCATTGTGTTTTTTTTTTTTTTTTTTTTAAACTTTAAACGTAGTTGAAGATCTTATTTAAATTTCTAAAGCAGTTTTATTGCAGCTAGGACTCGGCTGGTCACAAAGTTGCTGGTCACTTCTTCATTACAAAGCAGTAAGCGTTAGTCATGTGAAAAAATAAGTACACCCCATAAATTGTTGTTTTTGTTTTTCTTTTGACACATTTGGACAAGGACACATTTGATCCTGTTTGAAACTGTGACTATTAATAAAGGTGATACACTCTATCGAATGACGCACAAAATTGACATTTTGTAGTAATTTTCACAATTTAAATTAACAAAAAAAACAGATCAGTCACATGGAAAAAGTAAGTACACCCCTACATTTATCACACCTTCAAATCCATAAAATTAGAATCAGGTGTTCAAGATTGGGTGACGGTGATTAGAACCTGCTTAGGAAGGGCATGTGGAACCTGTCTTGTTTAAAGATCTCATATCTAGTGTCTGGTGTTCCCTTTGTTATTGAGGGGTGTGTTGTCGTCATGCCAAAATCTGAAGAGTTCTGTAAGGCCTTCAGAAAAAAGGTTATGGATGCTTATGAGTCTGCTAAGGGATTTTAAAAGACAACTGCCAATTTGTCCATGACTCACCATCCCACCAAATTCAGCCCAAGAGCAGACTATCTGATGCAAAAAGAAGTCTCCAAGAACCCCAAAATTTCATTACAGGATCTGCTAGTAAGTCTTGCAACTGTTAGTGTCAAAGTACATGCTTCTACAATCAGAGATTGCACAAATTTGCATGGGAGACGTGCCAGGACAAATCTATTAGACTACAGTTTGCCAATGAGCATATAGGCAAAGACCAGGCCTTTTGGAATAATGTGCTCTGGACAGATGAATCAAAGATATAGTTGTTTGGCCACAGTAACAGCAGACATGTTTGGCACTGACCAAAGACAGCTTTTCAGGTGGAGATCCTAAACCTCATACCAACTGTGAAGCATGGTGGTGGAAATGTTATGGTTTTGGGTTGCTTTGCTGCCTCAGGGACTGGACAGCTTGCATTCATTGATTCGACTATGAATTCTGCATCATATCAAAGAGTGCTTGAAGATAATATGAGGCCATCTGTCCAAAAGTTGAAGTTGAAACAAAAGTGGACCTTTTAACAGGATAATGATCCTAAGCACCCTAGCAAATCCACCAAGGAATGGATCAAAAAGAAGAAATAGAGGGTTATGGAATGGCCTAGTCAAAGCCCAGATTTGAATCCCATTGAAATGTTGTAGGGGATTTGAAATGGGCAATACATCTTGCAGCTGAAAGGATATTGCATGGAAGAGTGGTAAAAAGTTGCAGCAAGCCTGGTGGACAGTTATGCAAAACGCCTACAAGAAGTTAATTCTGCTAAATTGAGCAGTACTAGCTTCTGAGGCCAAGGGTGTACTTACTTTTTCCACAGAAGAATATCTCCTCTATTGATATTTCTGTAGAATAAATGATTGAAAAAGCTCATTTTCCTTGTGGTTTTGTTCAAGTAAAATCAACTTTATTAATAGGCACTGTTTCAGAGATGATCAAATGTTTGCTTTTCCAAATATGTCATTCCATGGGGTGTACTTTATTTTTTCACATGACTGTATATTTTCTTTTCTTGATCTTGCACCTGCATCAGTTGTTTAGCTGGTAACTTGGATCTTAACAGGCAATCACGGTCCACTTTAACCGAATTAAAATGCAGTTGGAATGTGTAATGTTTTTTCCCCCTGAAGAAACGTCTGATTCTAGATCTTCCTCTTGGGAGGGCTGTTTATTTGACTGAACTGCTTGGATTTATATGACAATGTTTTTCCCAGACGTCCACTCCCACATCGTCCAATGAGAACTCTCCAGTGAGTCCTTCAGATGAGCAAGTCCAGGGAGACTGTACAGGCCAGCTGGAGGAGGAGGAGGAGCCGGCTTTCCCCCACACAGACCTGGCCAAACTGGATGACATGATCAACAGGTATGTGCAGTGCATGTACCCTGATGCTCAGTGTAATGGTCATGGCTCTAATCAGGATCACAATGTACTATAAAATTCTCTTTTTGTACTTGCAGACCCCGCTGGGTTGTTCCAGTTTTGCCAAAGGGTGAATTAGAGGTTCTTCTTGAAGCTGCTATAGATCTTTGCAAAAAAGGTAAACCATTCTGTACTTGTATGTACATTACAAATGTTGTGTCTTGCACCATATTGTACATAATAAAACAGCTTGTCTAGTGTTAAATGTACACATTCTGACATTCAGATGTTATAATAAGTAAAGAATGACGACGTGGTGTGTGGTTATAGGTAAATAATCTATGCTGGGATTACCAGAGTGAAGTGGGTTATTTTACTGTAACACAGTCCAAAGTGTGTTATGCCTTTACCACAGTGAGTTGCCAGTGATTATTGCTGCTAGACAAGTTAGTTCCCATCATTTATGATGTACAGTATAGTTTCCTCACCAGCCTTTCTTTTTTTTTTTCCCTTCGCCCCCCTCTCTCGAGAAAAATTGACAAAACTTGAGTTAATATGAGAAAAAACTTAGAGAAACCAGAAAGCACAAGATTGTCCTGTTGACTCTTCTGTGTTGGAAAATGTATTGACCTTTACAGAGTGCTGACACCAGACTCCTTCCATAAATGTTAAATAAATGTCTCGTTACAGTAAGCTTCATGATATCAATGATTATATGGTTTTGTTTGTTAAATAACAACGTATTTCTATCACTTTATTAGCCTGAGATTGTCATACAAATCTTTGTGAATGAGCTATTATTATAGAAATGTTCTAGACACAAGCACATTAATACAAACCTACACGTTAATACACACCTATGCACTATTGTAAGTGCCATGCTGATCTAGAAAATAAATCAACACCTTCTGACCAATCAGAGTTGAGAATTAAACAACGCTGTGGTAAAAAAGGGACTCATGATTTAAAGGCGTACCTAAATGATGCATTCTTTATTAGACTGTTATCCCTAACTTTATTGATTAGATGTCATAATGTAAATACAAAATATTAAGAAATAAGAAGTGATAGAATGAAAAATTTGTGGGGCGGTGTTTCAAATGAGAAAACTAAATATTGCACTGACGGGAGAAGAATAAGAAGAGAAACTGTGCTCTTTGCCTTCTGTGAGCTCTTTTTTTTCTTTTGTTTTGTTTCTGCTACTCTGCCCTTCTTGTCCATTCAAGACATTACACAAAAAGTATTGCTGAAAACAAATGGACGACCTTCTGTCAAAGTACACAGTATATAACAACGTACTCTCTGTTCACAGAAATGTTCATTTTCTCATTGGAATATTCAGATCACCTCGTATGTTTGTCCCTGTGTGTTCTAGTGCATCTCTTTTTTTTGTTTGCTCTATTAAGGGCTTATTAAGCTGTGTATGTACTGTGTTTGTCAGGCTTAATAATTGTTTAGACTTACAGTATCTGAAAATGTCAATCCTTTTAATTGTTTTTCCTTTGATTTCTGTCCCAAGGACTTGATGTCAAGTGCGAAGCCTGCCAGCGATTTTTCCGTGATGGTTTGACAATATCTTTCACCAAAATACTGACTGATGAGGCTGTCAGTGGATGGAAATTTGAAATCCATGTAAGTTCTGTGACTTGAATTTAGAGACCATCATTAGTTCTCCAATACTATATAGGCTACCCTAACTAATAGTTTGTGTTCCTCTAAATCAAAAACCATCAGCATTGCTTCGAAACAGCATAGTTTTCTCTTGAATTGAGTTTTTCATTAGCCAACAGAGCTAATCGGTTATTTTCAGCACTATAGTCTTTTTTTTTTTTTTTTTTTTTTTTTTTTTTTTTTGTCCGTTTCATTAAATCACCACAGCAGTGATCAAAGGCCTCCTTTCACTAATGTCGGGGAAGATGCCAGCAGTAGGAGACCGCTCTGACTCATACCCCTCTTAAGAGGCAGTGGCTTCTTTTAGCTCCACACAATTGTCCAAAATAAGATAGAGATTTCTCACAATACTGAGGAGTACAGTATATCTTTCACAGTATAACTCGGACTTTGTTTCTGTCTTGTCATCACTTATGTTTCTTCTCCGCAGAGGTGCATAATCAACAACACCCATCGTCTGATGGAACTGTGTGTGACCAAGCTCTCTCAGGACTGGTTTCCTCTTCTAGAGCTCTTGGCCATGGCCACAAACCCCCACTGCAAGTTTCACATTTACAATGGTACCCGGCCCTCAGAGACGGTGCCTGCTGGGGTGCAGCTGGCTGAAGATGAGCTCTTCGCTCGCCCACCTGACCCTCGCTCTCCCAAGGTAAGGTGTTGTCTTTTTTCTCCCCCACACACACATTGGTTTGTTTATTTTTAACAGGTTGAATAATCTGACTTCCATGTGCTTCCTGTGGTTTTTTTTCCTGCAGGGCTGGTTGGTGGATTTAATAAACAAATTTGGCACATTAAACGGGTTTCAAATTCTGCATGATCGATTCATGAGTGGTCAAGCTCTGAACGTTCAGATCATTGCCGCACTCATAAAGTAAGAGAACTCCAAGGACTTTGACCTGTTACGTATATGTCAAGTGTTTCAGTTCTTATGGTTTAACGTTGATTGGTTTGTGTGGCTTCTTTGCAGGCCTTTTGGGCAGTGCTATGAGTTTCTCACGTTGCACACGGTGAAGAAGTACTTCCTTCCTGTCATAGAAATGGTTCCCCAGTTTCTAGAAAACCTCACTGATGAGGAGCTGAAAAAAGAAGCCAAGAATGAAGCCAAAAATGATGCTCTATCTATGATAATCAAGTCATTGAAGAACCTGGCTTCACGAGTACCAGGGCAAGAGGAAACGGTGAAGAACATGGAGATTTTTAGGTTAAAAATGATTCTTAGGTGAGGGCTCCAGGAATTTAATACGACACAATTTCTATATTTAGTAGGTTATGTAACTTTCAGAAATAATTGTGACTAACCACCTTTGTTACAGGTTATTGCAAATTTCTTCTTTTAATGGCAAAATGAATGCACTAAATGAAGTAAATAAGGTGATCTCAAGTGTCTCGTACTACACACACCGTCACGGCAACCCAGAAGAGGCAGAGTGGCTCACGGCAGAGCGCATGGCGGTAAGTTGTGCTTGTGGTCCAGTTCGAAGGCTTGTAATGTTTACCAGGTTACGAATAACTACGTTTAGCGGGTGGTGTTTAGTCTGCATTAGGGTGTGGTTTTCTCTCTAACACTTGACAAATGTGCTATGTCTTTATGTAAGAGCTATAAGATGAATGTAAGCTTTTGTCCTTTAGGAGTGGATTCAGCAAAACAACATTTTGTCCATTGTGCTGCGGGATAGCCTTCATCAGCCCCAGTATGTGGAGAAACTGGAAAAGATCCTTCGCTTTGTCATTAAGGAGAAAGCTCTTACGCTTCAGGACCTGGACAACATTTGGGCTGCACAGGTATTTTAAAAAAAAAAATTGCTTGATTTGTTTAGTTTATTTGGATAAACTGTTAATTGGGCTAATATATTCCACTAATTTGCTTTGCCTTGAAGGAAATAAACAATGTTTTTGCATCCTAATCTGTAGGCTGGGAAGCATGAGGCTATTGTGAAGAATGTTCATGATCTCCTTGCAAAATTGGCATGGGATTTCTCACCTGAACAACTAGACCATCTTTTTGACTGTTTTAAGGTTAGTTTTTAGTCTGATGATGATTCTGTGGTGAACCTGAAAAATGTACTTGGATATTTACTGTAATATATCCTCATGTCAAATAATTGAGTGGTAAAATGAATGTCAAAAATTCTGCAAGGATTCATAACCTAAACATTTTTATTCTAGATTTTGTATAAATGTGACTTAAGGCAAAGATTATGTATTGCCTATAATTAAGACCACACACATTACTTTGTATCTGATTCCAATACCTTCTGAAATGGCTTACAGGAAAGCTGGACAAATGCAAGTAAAAAGCAACGGGAGAAGTTACTGGAACTAATTCGTAGGCTGGCAGAAGATGATAAAGATGGTGTGATGGCACACAAAGTGCTCAATCTGCTCTGGAACTTGGCCCATAGTGATGATGTTCCTGTGGATATCATGGACCAGGCCCTCAGTGCTCATATCAAGATCTTGGACTACAGCTGTTCCCAGGTATGAGCATGCACAGAACCTCAGAAAGTACTCAATAGGATAATACTCATTAACAGGAAAAGGGATCCTTCTTAAAATTAGATTGATCAAGCTATTCTATCTGTATGCGAAAACTTGTAAATACGGCATAGCTCTTTTTTTTTTTTTAATTTTTTTTTTTTTTTAAGTGCTGCTTTTGTTTACTGTTGTTGCTGTGAGCAACCATGTTGATTTGTCGTCACTTCTTGAGATTGTCTCAGTGTTTGAGATTTGAATTGGTCAGTGTTATTTCTCAGCCTAACAGGAAATTAGACCTGCTCAAAAATCATTTAAAAGCCTTTATTTGTGTCTTAATACGATTCAGTTCCAGATCAGCGTCGATTCTGCAGCATTCACACCCAACATAAAAACGTTGCATAAAACAGAGCATCACTATTCCCACTTTTTATCTATGACCAATGACCATACACTATACAGTACAACATGACCTCACCCCTGACTGTCAACACACTGTAAAGACTGATTCCTGAACCCAGTTACGATATTTAGCCCATGACAACTTAGTGGGTTCTTGCTGACCTTACAATATTTAACTTTTCTGCATTGTTGGTACTCGCTTACCATTTATGGCCTACATTGTTGATATTAACCACATTTGTGTGGTATTTCTGACTGATCTTTAATTTTGATCAAGCCATTTCAGTTCAGTTAATTATTGACTAATGATTGTTAACGGTCAAAAGCGTTTGGCAAAACATGCGTTTATGCATCTCAATTTTTTATGGATTCTTTTTGTTTGTTTGTTTTTTAGGACCGAGATACCCAGAAGATCCAGTGGATAGATCGCTTCATTGAAGAGTTGCGATCAAATGATAAATGGGTAATCCCTGCACTGAAGCAAATTCGAGAGATCTGCAGTCTGTTTGGAGAGGCTCCTCAAAATCTCAGGTAAAAATGCAGGCCTGTGTCATTAGCAGTGATCTGTCTCTGTTATGGTTTCAGAGAAAACTGAGGGACATTTTTTGAAAACTTTCTCAGTAAACACATAAAGCTGTCATATTAACACATATATATACATCCAGTTACTGTAATATAATTGTAGCAAACACATCGTGCACATGCTGTTGTTTTGCAGAAGGAAAATACCTATTAACTTAACAAGCTTAGCAAGGTACGTATAAAATTAATTTAGGATATAATAATTTGTTTTAAACTTTGCTGGATTACTTGCTCAGATTCAGCATAAATCAGTGGGCCTGTTTTTCAGAGTCAGATTGAATAAGCCTACTTCATAAACTGAAAAGTATTTTCTACTGAAAAACCATGTTCTTTTAACGTAAAACCTATTTAATTTGTCTTTGATAACTGGCCCTAAAACTACAACAGCTTTTAAAAATCTTCTTAATTATTCCTCTATTCTCCTCTTTCTCAGCCTAATATAATTATCAAATCGCTGGCTCCAACAGGGTAGCATTTGGATTCAGACATGTACTGCATTTACTCGCACTTTAAATGCTGTTTTCTCTCTAAATCTCATTTGATAAGATTCCTGATTTAAACTTGCCTTTCAAAATTGGTAAACACAACTAAAGAACAGCTGATTGCATTGGGCTTATGCACTTATGTTTTTTTTTTTTTTTTTTTTTTTTTTTTTCCTCCTCCTCTCAATTATAGTCAAACGCAGAGGAGCCCACATGTTTTTTATCGCCATGACCTTATTAACCAACTCCAGCACAATCATGCATTGGTCACTCTGGTAGCTGAGAATCTGTCTGCATACATGGAGAATATGAGACAGTTCTCCAAAGGTGGGTTATTTAAGATGATAAAAGGTAAAGAAGGTCCATAGTGCTCATGTGTGTTGGATAGGTGTGATTATGATTTGTGAGTTTTGTCATTTCAGCAGAGCACACCGACTTTGACCCTCAGACGGTCAGGCCTGGAAGTCGATACAGTCATGTGCAGGAAGTGCAGGAGCGTCTGAACTTTTTGAGGTATGAGAATAATGATGTTTGAATGGTGAAAGTCTGCAGTTTAAACTGTATTGAGGAATTTATTTATTTATTTATTTATTTATTTATTTAATGTAAGAATTGGTATACACACACTATTCTAACAGCTGTCAGTAAAGATGATGTTCTGCGGGGAGGGGGAAATCCAGTTTCATCCATGTTGAATGTTTTACTCTAAAGCACGGACATGTTCTTGTATGCGTGCCAGTCAATAGGCTGAAGCTGCACCCATATCAAATGGTTAGAAGTAGGTTAAAGGATACAGGGATATAATTGTTTAAATTATGGAGTGTACAATAAAATGTCCAACTTTGCCAGTGAGTAAAAGAATGAAGAAATACCATGTAAAGAAATGGGCAACTCCAGTAAGTTTCATGAAAAATGCCATTTAAATCTAAACCAATGTCTTGATAGTGTGGTATACAAGACGTCTGTTCATAGATGTGTGTCGAGGACCATGCTGATTACTGTACAGTGTGCTCATCTAACCACAATCTGAAATTATGGTGATATATAGCCAAACAATACATGATTTTTACTGTCAGGCAGTGGTGATGCACCAAGTGGAGAAATGTATTAATATAAATTTTTGCTGCAGTAATAAAACACTACAGGGGCAATTAAAGGACCTGCCTGAAAACAAGGTCCCCTAAGATTCTATCTGGGTTAAACTTAAAAAAAAAAAAAAAAAAAAAAAAATGTTTTGCTTCCATATACACTATATGGCCAAAAGATTGTGGATTTAGATTTCCCTTACCTGGCACTTAGGAGCCCAAACCTGTTCCAGCATGACAATGTACCTGTGCACAAAGTGAGCTCCATGAAGTCATGGTATTCCAAGGCTGGTGTAGAAGACATTGAGTGATCTGCATAGAGCCTGAACTCAACCCCACTGAACACCTTTGGGATGAGCTGGAATGCAGACTGCACACCAGGCCTCTTCACCCTACATGAGTGCCTGACCTCACTAATGCTGCTGGACTTGCTCTTTTAAAATGGTTGGTTCAATTATAATTCAGAGGAAAGAGCAGGATAAACACAGTTGTGACGTCATAGTTAGGATTCAAGCGCTACACAGGTAATATCTGAATGTTCTGAGAAATCAATTTGTGCTTTTGCTTTAGGCGTTGCTGGGGAGTGTGTTTCTTGGTTCAAACCCCAGCGCCACCAAGCTAGGTTAAGGGCGTTGCTTAACCTATCTGCTCCAAGAACACTGTACCATGGCTGACCCCAACTTCTTAACCAGCTGGGATATGTGAAAAAAGGAATTTCACTGTACTGTAATATGTATATGTGACAAATAAAAAGGTTGCTTTTTTTTATTCCCAGGTTCTTGCTGAAGGATGGGCAGTTGTGGCTCTGTGCTCCTCAGGCCAAACAGATCTGGAAGTGCCTGGCGGAGAATGCAGTGTTCCTGTGTGATCGTGAAGCCTGCTTCAAATGGTACTCCAAACTGATGGGGGACGAGCCGGACCTTGACCCCGACATCAACAAGGACTTTTTTGAGAACAACGTGCTCCAGCTGGATCCTTCTCTGCTGACTGAAAACGGCATGAAATGCTTTGAGCGCTTCTTTAAAGCAGTGAATTGCAGAGAGGGCAAGCTGGTGGCCAAGCGCCGAGTGTATATGATGGATGACCTGGAACTGATTGGACTGGATTACCTGTGGAGGGTATGTGTTTCAATCAAAACAGGTGTTTGTTTGTTTGTTTTTTGTTTTTTTGTTTGGTTGGGGTTTTTTTTGTTTGTTTGTTTGTTTTTGGTAGTATCACCACTGAGTGGTACAGGAAGAGCTTGTTTTGGGTTAATGAGGAGTTTTCTATCCTACATGTAGGAGTGGCCTGCTCAATTCTGTGTCTACAAGATTTGTTCTCAAAATTTTTTTAAAATATGATGTTTGTCATCATAATTATTCGAGGACCTGCTTAGATCCTCTTTTATAGGGTTAAAAATCCAAATTCTCAATGGCAAGACGCATATAAGCCTGAGCGTCAGCTGCTGAAAATAATCGCACTAAAGATGTTACCCTAGCAACCAAATTTCTATTTCCTTAATGTAAAACATGGATTTTGGGGTGGCTGTGACCTAGTTATTTCACATAATGGAGGAACTAATGTGAGGCTTCCAGGAAGCTCCTTTTGTTTCTGGATTTAAGCAGAACCTGGCATAGTGTGTGTCTCTTAAATCATCACATTGCTCATATAGCAGTATAGAAATTAGACTGTTTTGCTAGGCCGTTTCCTCCAGGCCAGTACTTTTAATGGCAAGGTGTAAATTTAGCTTGAATTTGCTTTTCTAATTTCTGGGCATCCATCAGGTCATTTTGGTCATTGAGGAGAAATTAAGTGCTCTTGTTTTGAGAATTTTTACAAACTATCATGATAGTTTCCCACAGACCAGCAGTTAGCTGTTGGAATATTTGTTTACAGTTAATACTTAAAATGAAGGGTGCATCGAGCAGATATTGAGTGTTAGTCTTGAGGCTTTAAAATTTTATTTCTTATTCAATTCAGTTTTATTTGTATAGCACTTTTTACAATGGGCATTGTCCCAAAGCAGCTATACAGGACATAGCTTCTAAATGTATGAATTTATCCCTAATGAGCAAGCCAGAGGCGACGGTGACAAGGTAATACTACCCGAGACGCCACGAGGAAGAAACCTTGAGAGGAATCACTCAAGCAGAAAGTATGCTGTACTTTTTACGTGTACGCTAGGAACAGCGTACAGTATGCGTGATGCAAATTTTGTCATCAGCAGAGTATGCGTGTACTGTATGCGCGTTGCCTGATTTTTCTAACTGTGAGTACTTTGTTGTGTGACCCAGGGCAGTGAATCTCCAGGTAGTTGAAGGAAAAAAATGGAATAAATGGAAGGGACATAAACGAGTGCAGGCTGTAAAGAACCCACATTTGTATAATTCTAGCCTTTTAAGTGTATAAGGATTTGTATATGGGTGCTAATCATGGAGAGAGATTGCCCAAGCATTGTTCTTGGTGTTGTGATTCTTCTTCGTTGTTGTCCTTCACACCAGGAGACATGCTTTACTGCTCTGTACTGACTCTTCTAGGTCAGGAGGGGTAGTGCATGTTGTCATAATGCGCACACGTTGATCACCTGTGTATGCGTACATGTCAAATGGAGTATAATCTGAAAGGCTATGTGTGCGACTGTGCGCATATGCTAATGTACATATAGAAAAACGAAGTATACCAGAGGCTTCAGAAGGAAGCCCATCCTTATCTGGTGACACCAGATAGCACATTTATAGAAGGGATTGATTTATTTATGATTGCACTAATACTACATTGGTCAAATAGTGCAGTTGTGTAACCAGGAAAATTCATTAGTTTTACATGAAGTTTGTTTTGTTGAACACTGAGGTACCATCCTCAGTGATGTTTAGGCTGCACCATGTGGGGCCATCCTCAGCAGCAGCATGTGACTTCCAGTTGATGAGAACTCCAACCAGAAGTAGGGCATCAAGAAGGATCAGGCAGGTCTGGAGAGCAGGAGGGGTCAGGATCACTGGTATCTCATTAACGTAATGGTTAAGGACAACATACTTTGCGTGAGTGCAAGAAGGAACTAGGGACAAGACTAGCTATGATTGCATAACTAAAAGGGAAAGCCAGAAGGTAACACAGACATGAGTGCTCCTTAGTTCATAAGGTGGCCAGCCATTCCATCATCAGCAAACCTGGGTGAAAGTGGTGGGAGGGTGACATCATTTAAACATCCCAGTTCACCACAACACTCTATGCTTGTGAGCCCTCTAGATCTGCTCCTTTACTTAAGATAAAAAAACTATTCACAAAAGGCTTGACTAAACAAATGTTTTGACTTAAACACCGAGACTGTGTCGGAGTCATATAACTGTTAGGCTTTGTAAGAGAAAGCTCTTTCCCCTGCTGTAGCCTTCACTATTCGAGGTACCAACAAAGAGCCTGCACTTTTTGATCGAAGTAGGTGTGGCAGATCATAAAAGACCTAAAGTTCGCTCCGGTACCGTGGCATGAGAACATTTAGTGCTTTATAGGTCAATAGTAGTATTTTATAATCAATGTGAACTTTTACTGGGAGCCAATGCAGTGTGGATAAGCTAGGGGTGATGTGGTCATACTTTCTGGTTCTAGTAAGGACTCTAGCAGCTGCATTCTGGACTAACTGGAGCTTGTTTAT
>JANDJT010000199.1:13931988-13952228 GCA_024331685.1 Stegophilus panzeri | reverse complement strand
CGACTTGAGAAAACACAGTGGACCAACACCAGCAGATGACATGGCACCCCAAATCATCACTGACTGTGGAAACTTCAAGCAACTTGGATTGTTTACCTCTCCACTCTTCCTCCAGACTCTGGGACCTTGATTTCCAAATTAAATGCAAAATGTACTTTCATCTTCCCCATGATTGTGGTAGTGTGTACTGATCCAGACTGAGATTAAAGGCTGTTTTGAGATACTGGATTTTTGATTCCATGCTGTAAGGCATAATCAAGATTAAAAAAAAAAAAATTCACTTTGTGTAATGAATATATGAAAGTTACACTTTTATAATTAAATTATGGGGGGGGGACTTTCCCATGATATTCTAATTTTTAGAGATGCACCTGTAAGTTGAGCTAGAATTAAAAAAAAATTCTGAAAACCCCTTGCAGGTTGTGAGGCACTTACAGAATGGGAGTATTTGCCACCAGTAGGCCCAAGGCCTACTAAAGGCTTCGTAGGGCTGAAGAATGCAGGTGCCACTTGCTATATGAACTCAGTTATCCAACAGCTCTACATGATCCCACCCATCAGAAACGGTATCATGGCTATTGAAGGTACAGGCAGCGATGTGGACGATGACATGTCTGGAGATGAGAAACAAGATAATGAGGTACCAGTGCCCCTTTTTTTTTTTTTTTTTTTTTTTTTTTTTTTGGTTTAGTGCACACTGCCCTAGTGTAAATGTCTGAACCTTACATTCTATATAAGAGTGGTGCTGTTGGCTTAAATCAAGAGTTTTCCTTCTAAAACTCTAATTAAAAAAAAGATATTAAGTACACGATTTGCCCTGCTGCTCTTTTTTTTTTTTCTCCATCCTTCCTTGTACATTATTATAACTACAGGGAAATCATTGCCCAATGATGATGCTCATCCTTTCTCAGTGTCATGTAACTGACAAATTGGCCATTTCTGTATGTGAGCGTGCCATGTTGGCGTTGCCTAGAGCTGAGGGCAAATTTGCACATTTATTCAGTGTAATATTGAAGTGGAAAGCTAGGCTTGAATTGTTTTGTATTTTTATTTGAAGCCTCTCTTAAACCCTGCTCATGTGACCTCATTCATAGTTTGGCTCATGTATAAAGGGGTTTGCAGAGAGGTTGCCACTCTCAAAAAAAGCTAGCTTTCTCCTATCAAATGTTAGCTGAAAATAACCCTGATTGTTTATGGGCTGTGTCAGTAACTGTTAATGTTTTTTGCAGAGCAATGTCGATCCACGTGATGAGGTCTTCAGTTATCACCACCAATTTGATGACAAGCCAGCACTCAATAAATCAGAGGACAGGAAAGAGTACAACATTGGGGTTCTTCGCCACCTGCAGGTGATCTTTGGACATCTTGCTTCTTCCAGACTGCAGTACTACGTTCCCAGGGGCTTTTGGAAACAGTTTAGGTAAATGTTCTTATTCTTCAATTTGTGTGTAAAAGTTTTCTTTCATGTTGAGGACAAGACTCTGCATGATGTTTCACAACACCTAGCCACTTCTGATGACTGCATGTTTCTGTGGTGTGTGTCTAGAAAGCCGATAGGTGTGAAGCTTGGTGATCTAATCTGGCTATGCGGCTCTTTCTCTCCATGCAGGTTGTGGGGTGAGCCAGTGAATCTGAGAGAACAACATGATGCCCTGGAGTTCTTCAACTCGCTTGTAGATAGTTTAGATGAGGCTTTAAAAGCACTGGGCCATCCTGCCATGCTGAGTAAAGTCCTCGGCGGTTCCTTTGCTGATCAGAAGATCTGTCAGGGGTGCCCTCATAGGTGTGTCTCGCTCAAACAACACGTTGTTGGTTGAACATGAATGTTCTTATTTTACAAAAAAAAACAACTTTTTTTAAATAACGTGTCCTTTTTTTTTTTTTTTTTTTTTTTTTCCTAGGTATGAATGCGAGGAATCCTTTACAACACTGAATGTAGATATCAGAAATCATCAGAATCTGCTTGATTCCATGGAGCAGTATGTGAAGGGTGACTTGCTTGAGGGTGCTAATGCCTACCATTGTGAAAAATGCAACAAGAAAGTAAGCAGTGCTTTTTAAAATAAATAAATAAATAAAATCTGAGTTTGTTGAATTGTGAAGCATTAATTAACCCTGTTGTGTGTGTGTGTTTTTTTTTTTTTTTTTTTTTTTTTTTTGTGTGTGTGTGCGCGTGCAAATTTACAGGTGGACACAGTGAAGCGCTTGCTTATTAAGAAGCTGCCTCCAGTACTGGCTATCCAGTTGAAGCGATTTGATTATGACTGGGAACGGGAGTGTGCTATTAAATTTAATGATTACTTTGAGTTTCCCCGTGAGCTGGACATGGAGCCCTATACAGTAGCAGGAGTAGCCAAGCTGGAAGGCTCTGATGTCCACCCTGAGAATCAGGTACCATATGAATGAAAACTATCATGATCCACAGGGTTTATTGAATGCCTTTTGTTTTATTCTATAACCTGATCCATTTGTCTCTTGATTTTCTAAAATACAGGTCATCCAGCAGAACGAACCCTCTGAGCCAGAGGCACCATGCAGCTCGCGCTATAGGCTTGTGGGAGTGCTAGTGCACTCAGGCCAGGCCAGTGGTGGTCACTACTACTCTTACATCATCCAGAGGAATGGCAGTGGCAGCGAGGGTGAAACTAATCGCTGGTACAAGTTTGATGATGGCGATGTCACAGAGTGTAAGATGGATGATGATGAGGAGATGAAGAACCAGTGCTTTGGGGGAGAGTACATGGGCGAAGTGTTCGACCACATGATGAAGCGCATGTCCTACCGGAGGCAAAAGCGCTGGTGGAATGCCTACATCTTGTTCTACGAGCGCATGGACTCGCTGGACAAGGATAGCGAGCTGGTGAAGTACATCTCCGAGCTGACAGTAAGCAGCAAGCCACATCAGATCAAGATGCCACCAGCCATCGAGTGCAGCGTACGCAAGCAGAACGTGCAGTTCATGCACAGCCGCATGCAGTACAGCCTGGAGTACTTTCAGTTCATCAAGAAGCTTCTAACCTGTAATAGCGTCTATCTGAACCCTCCACCAGGTAACATTACATAACAGTTCATTTTTACATTCACAGTTTATAAAACCTGGGCTGTATGGGGCAGTGGCTCTATAACTAAATCATCCCTCTTGTTTGGGCAAAAATATGGTTATATTTTGGATACTACAGCAAACCACTGATGAATGATGTGATGAATAGTGCATCTCCACATTCATTAACGTTAAACGAATTGATGTTTATTCTGTGGACAGGGTTGCCAGCTGAACTCTGTTGAAACCTGGCAACCCTCCCCACAAGCCTCTACGAGAGCTGTTCGTTAAAATGGCACATTCTAGTAAAACTTTGGTGCTCGTGTGACTTTTCCTTTTTGTCATCCGGGATCCCAATGTACACGATCGGACTAAAGCTGACAGAATAATATAAAAAAAATCTCCACCTACAGTTCGGGTCTATATTTGTATTCGTTTGACTTGAATGATGTATTCATGTTCATTTACATATATATTCACTCCCATAAAGCATAGCCATGGGTTCACTTTTTTTAAATAAATGTAAATTTTCAAAATTGGTTAGACTGACAACTGTCCAAGGCTGATGACATCATCCGTCATCCAAAATGAAGCTTTCTGCATTAAATTCATGTCTTGAATATAAATTTCCCCTGTGTTAGCAAGAATAAGTTTGGAGTTAATTAATTATTAACGGTGTTAAAATGCTCGGTGTTTTAAGTCCTTCTTTTGCATTAGTGATTTGCATGTTGGGAATTGACTTTTGTTTTATTTTCATTTAATTAGGACAAGAACATCTTTTGCCTGAAGCAGAAGAAATGGCTAAGATTAGCATTCAACTCGCTGCTCGATTCCTCTTCAGCACAGGATTTCATACCAAGAAAGCTGTCCGTGGCCCAGCCAGTGACTGGTATGTAAGCGTTCTTGAATATTGCAGTGGCATGTTTTACAGATGACTTAAAATGGCATTATAAGGAGTTTTGAGGCTTGATCATTTTAAAGGTGCCCTGTGTTCTAAAACACATTTGTTTAAGTAGTGGCTTTAATGGTAGTCAGTTCTTTATTTGGGTAATGGTGGTGTAGTTATCCTCCCAGGGCATTTTGGTACAATCTTGGAATGGGGAAAAAAAAGACTTGGATCATTTGCAGTGGTTCAAAAAAAATAAGGCTACTTTTAAAATTAATTGCATACATTTCTTTCTTTCTTTCTTTATTTATTTATTTATTTTTTAGGTATGATGCCCTGTGCATACTCCTTCGACACAGCAAGAATGTACGCTGCTGGTTTGCACACAGCGCCCTATTTTCCTACCCGAACCGCTTCTCGGAGTACCTGCTCGAGAGCCCTAGTGCTGAGGTGCGGGGGGCCTTCTCCAAGCTCATTGTATTTATTGCACATTTCTCTCTGCAAGATGGACCCTACCCATCACCTGTTGCCTCACCAGGACCATCCAGTCAGGTAAGCTCATCAAATCCATAATGAACTGAACAGTGCAATGTTAAATGGAGAGATAGTAATGTATTTGGATGGGTTTTTTTTTTCTTTTTTTTTTCCTTTCTTTAACATGTTTCTGAACTTTGTGCTAGGGCTGTGATAATCTGAGCCTAAGTGACCACTTGTTACGTGCTGTGCTCAATCTGTTACGGAGAGAAGTGTCAGAGCATGGCCGTCACCTGCAGCAGTACTTCAACCTCTTTGTCATGTACGCCAACCTAGGTAAGGAATTAAGACCTGTTCTGCAAAGATTTACAAGAAAACAAAAAATCCTATAAGGGTACCCTTTGCTAGCCAGACTGAATACCAAAGGTAAGGGGGCTGATCTCGTTGAAAAGGGTTGTGTAGAATTGAGATCACTCATGTTTTTGGGTATAGGTCAGTACTTTTTTTTTTTTTTTTTTTTTAAACGTCTGATCTTTTGGTGTAGGTTTGGCGGAGAAGACCCAGCTGTTGAAGCTTGGTGTGCCAGCCACCTTCATGCTGGTGGCACTGGATGAGGGCCCAGGTCCACCCATTAAGTACCAGTATGCTGAGCTGGGGAAGCTGTACACAGTGGTGTCGCAGCTGGTGCGTTGCTGCGATGTAACATCCCGTATGCAGTCCTCAATCAATGGTGAGTTTCATACCAAGTTTCTTCCCTTCCCCAAGTATTTTGTATTCTGTCCTAGTTCCTGTAGCTGTTGCCTGATGATGATTCACATCCTTGCTCAGTGTCGTATGACTGACAAAGCAGCCATCTCCAGGTGTTTGAGCCTCGTTGGCTTTGCCTGGAGCTGAGGGCACATGTACAGCAGCTGTTACCATTACCATACTATGGCAGAACAAACTCTTCTGTTCAAAAGCCCTCATTTTTGTGATGTTCATCTCCTATAGGTAATCCTCCTCTCGCAAACCCGTATGGTGATCCCAGCTTGACTCAGCCCATCATGCCTCTGCATCAGCTGGTGGCCGAGATCCTGTTTGTGCGTACCAGTTATGTGAAGAAGATCATTGAGGATTGCAGTAACTCTGAGGAGACCATCAAACTGTTGCGCTTCTGCTGCTGGGAGAACCCGCAGTTCTCCTCTACTGTGCTCAGTGAACTGCTGTGGCAGGTAAAGACCACAGAACCAAGAACATAGTTTTGGACATTGATTTATTAATGCTACGTTATATACAACAGTGTTGAATGCTTGATTCTGATTGATTAGGAGGTATTTTTCTTTGAGGACGGTAGTTCTGGATATAAAGTTTCTATTAATGCGCTTATTCAACTACGTGATGGTTTCTGTAGTAACAGCTCTTGCTTGGCAGGTGCTGTGCATAAATATTTAGCAGTTTTGTAAGAAGTCTAGTGTCGGTGCTTTGTAACAGATAGAGGTCAAGCTGTAACTGGACATTTTTAAATGCGGGATATTTTTCAGGACGGAGGGTTTTGCAGTTTCTCGGCAATATAACGGGGTGCTTTTTTTTTTTTTTTTTTTTTTTTTTTAAAAGTCTTATTAACTTAGAGTGAAAAATAGAGTCTGGTGAGGAAATGACTGTTTATAGCTGTTATAACGTAAGTGATAACAGGACACTGTTTCATGAACATTCCACATTAAACGTAACTATAAAGGAATAAAAAGAACAAGTGTCCTGGATTATCACGGTTGGGAGGGTTACTTTAAAATGTATTCCATTACAGTTGCAAATTACTTCATAAAAATTTTAGTCAATACTGGAATCCAAGTGTCACAATATGAAAGTAATGTAATCTGATTATTTTTGGATTACTTCAAGGTCACACATGTAAATAAAGTCAAGAGAAAAGCAATATGATCTGAAATACTTTTATTTAGAGCTTAAAAATATGTTCAATCTTTGGATTTGTTTTAATAAAATAAAAAATAAATCAAAAAATAGATTTTTTTGACGATGTAATGGATTATAGTATCCAGTTTTTTTTGTATCCTGATTATGTATTTTCCTTTAACAGCATGTCCTGTAGTGTTGAATTCTGTACTTAGTAGTTCACACTAGGCTTAGTAGACTGCTTTTTTGTTGAGCCTTAATGTACATTTTAACTGTTGATATTTAACCCGCCCCCACCCTTTATTACTAGGTTGCTTACTCCTACACATATGAGCTAAGGCCTTACCTGGACTTGCTGCTACAGATCTTGCTTGTTGAAGACTCTTGGCAAACTCACAGGTCAGCCTGTTTGCCCTGCTAGCAGATTTCAAACCAGCACTACTTTGATTACATTGTTAATCATTCTTCCTTTGTCATCCACCAGGATCCACAATGTGCTCAAGGGGATCCCAGATGACCGCGATGGCCTGTTTGACACCATCCAGCGCTCTAAAAATCACTACCAGAAGAGAGCTTACCAGTGCATCAAGTGCATGGTGGCTCTATTCAGCAATTGCTCAGTTGCCTATCAGATTCTCCAGGTACCCCAGACAACTTGGTGATACATGTGCAGGTTTATTTAGAATCGCTCTTTTTAATAAAGGTATTAATAATTCCATACTCATTAACATATCCTTCCTCTGTATGTGTTTACAGAGTAATGGAGACCTGAAGAGAAAGTGGACATGGGCTGTAGAGTGGCTTGGTGATGAGCTAGAGCGCAGGCCATATACTGGCAATGCTCAGTACACATATAACAACTGGTCACCTCCTGTTCAGAGCAATGAGACCTCCAATGGCTACTTCCTGGAGCGTTCCCACAGTGCCCGCATGACTTTAGCCAAGGCCTGTGAGCTGTGCCCAGAGGAGGTATGGGGGGGGGAAAAAATGCACACTGCACAAGCAAATCCTTAAAACTTTTAGCATAAAACGTGTACTTCAAATACTAATATTCTAACGTTTTATCAGGAGATAAAATTGCTTGCTAGAGGCACATCATAATTTTTTTAACATGGCTTCCATTTGCAGTATTTTTATTATTATTTTTTAAATTTACAAATAATTGTAAACTTGTTGTTACTTTCCCTTTTGCTACTGTAGACATATTAAGTGATTCTGATTTAGCATACTTTATTCATTAACCATTTTAAATCTGTTAAAATATTTGGGTACCAGATTATATAAGAGAAAAGCATGTATGAATTTAAGGCGAAATGGTTTCTGGATGCTAACTGGGATTTTAACAGGGTTTCTTTATTAAATTCTGTTCGTCTTTGGTTGTGCTTTTTAGCATGGTTTAGTGACCATAGTATGTCAGTGCTATATTGAACTATAGATAGGGCTTTGAGTTTTCGAAAAATTTTATTTAGCTTTTTTTTGTAAATGTTTTGTCAGCGTTTTATTTTTAAAAATGGATAAGCCTTTTCTTTTATTATTATTATTATTTTTTTTTAAATTCAATTTCTGTTTTTCTTTTTTACATTTTTATTTACTTATTCATTTATTTATTTGCTTAGCAGAATAACCGTGGCCTGTATTTAATGTTAAACTATCGCTTGACACTTGTGTAGTATATCGAATACACTATTAACTGCCGTTTCAAACTAGTGTCACTTAACGAAGCACGAGGTGGTGTCTGAAGAGGACGCAGGCCGGAAGCTGTCCTCGCCACAGCAGCTTTTGCCAGGGGAAGTGACAGGCCAGCAGCAACACACTGTAAGATTCGTATGCCCCGGCCACACTGGTGCCATCGTAACCTATTGGTGTTCACAGCGCATGGGGAAGCTAAATCCATTACCCAGTCCCACAAACAAAACAATCCCCACTGTTGGTTAACTGTCTTTTGTCCAGATATCAATGTGTTTATGAGCTCAAACTGTTTCTTCCCACACTGTCATGCACACCATCGAAAACTCTAAGCCTTGGCTATAGTGTTACCCTTTTGTATTAAGTGGTTTTTTGTTGTTGTTGTTTTTTTTTGTTTTTTTTAAAAACACCTACATTCACCAAATGATTGGCTTAAAGGACACAGTATAACTGGGTGCAGAAACTATTTATTTTGCATGCAAGAGAAGTGTAGGTTTTCAGTTAGGATCTTTATAACAGTTGTATCTGTTGGTATGTTCCTAAGAGGAATTTCTACTAATTGTGCATGTTGTATAGTTGGTTGTCTTTTTGTCTGCCACCAGATACCTTTTTGTTGTCATCTCGATTATCTGTTTTCTTTTAGTAGGTTAAGGCTAGTGAAAAAATCTATCCTTTTATGCACATTCAACACAACAACTTAGGCCAGCCTTTAATAAAGCTGGCTCACCATTATCACACATCTCGGTTAGTTTTGAAGGCAACTGATTGATTGATTGGTGTCTGATTTATATACGAGCTTAAAGGGTTAATGAGCAAATGGTGTTTTTTAGGAGCAGGATGAGCAAGAGGCCCCTGATGACCAGGACTCATCTCCACCAGAAGACACGTCTTTGTATCCCCACTCTCCAGGGACACAGTATCAACAGGTATTGAATGATCACCATTTAAAGGGGGAGAAACTTTTATTTTTAAGTAGTTCCACATTTTAGTGACACTAAAGATGGGCTTTGCCTGTTTCAGCAAAACAACCTTCCCCACGGTCAGCCATATACTGGCCCGGCAGCACAGCATATGAACAATCCTCAACGTCCAGGTCCACGAGCACAAGAGAACTGGGAGCCCCCAGAAGAGGTGCCACCTGCCCAGACGAAAGAGTAGCACCACATTTTCATCCTGCCCTCCATCTGAGCGCAAGACGTTCGAGCAAAGAGCGAGGCCCCGGGCCCCACCATGCAGCGTCACTCCACAAACTGTGTCTCCAGAAAATTCTGCTCCCTGTCCTCCTCACCCTGGGGTGGAGTATCACTGTCTGCCCTGCAGTATTACAACCTGCCTGCAGTGGATGGTGTATGGTGGGGTAACAAGCCAGGTCTGACGCACTTGTCTCATGTGACGGTGGTGTACATATTCTAATAGTTTTGACTGTTCAAAACCATCAGCACCACATGCTGGTTGGAGACTTGTGGATTTACAAAACTTTAAAACTACAAAAATGCAAAAAAAAAAAAAAAAAAAAAAGGAGAGGAGGGGAAAAAAAAAAAAAAAAAAAAAAGTAAAAGGAAAAAAAAGCCCTGTTTAATCACCTGTGCTCAGTTGTGCAGTTTGGTCTGCCTTTTGGCCCTTTTGGTCATTCAGCTCTACAATATTTTATCCATGTCCACTCTTGGTTAAATCTATCCCATGGCTGGAGCTGGAGATGGCTGTACTGTAGGCATGATGGAATGGTTGGCTGATCCTGATACTAGGTTTGACACAAGTGGTGATACAACATTGTTCTGGAAACTTTCATTGCCTTTCCTGTTTTGGTATTAATTGAATCATTTGAAAGCTCTAGTTGATATGCTGTAACGTTTTAGCATGGCTTCACACCAAACTAGTGTAGCCAAAGGGAAGTTCTGTGATCCTAACCGCCGTAGTTCCTAATTGATGACAACTATTTTCCCTCTCCCCAAACCAAATCACTTCTACATTTTTTTTTTTTTTTTTTTTAATCAATGTAAGAAACAAGTGGCTTCTGACTTGCACATATGTATCCTCTGACCTAACATTTGGCACTCAGTTCTCGGTGGGAATAAATGTTTAGTTTGAATTATAGGAATTTTAGAAAGAGAAATGTATATGCAACAGTTTGCTATGCCAGGATGCCTGGAGCATTAGTGGACTATACTTGGTTTGCTTGTTTGTCTCTCCATGGTTGAACCTTGTATTAGACAAACTGGGGGGGAAGAAAAAGAAAAAAAAAGATTAACATTGGCCACTAAAGTTGACAGCCTTCAGCTGCTGTCTGTTCACTTGCTTATTGTACTTGAACACAGATTCTGTCTGGGGACTTGAGTGGAGCAGAATGGACAGAAGCAGGGTTATATACTATAAGAAAACTGCTGGTTAGTTACAAGGCAACTTTAAACTAGATACGGTAATATTTAGGAATAAGGGTAAACGCCAGTAAATATTGTATTTAATTGGTAATATGAAAGCATTTTGGATTATCTACACGTACCAAATACTCCTGCAAATGAAACTATTCTGCCCACCATATTATATTTAAATATTTTGCTGTTTTATTTTATAGAATTTATTTTGTTGTATTTCTCTGAAAAGGAAAAAATAGAATTTGATTTAAGAGGAACATTTTTTCCTTGTGTTCTTTTTAAAAAAAAAAAAAAAAAAAATGACTGTACAGAGTTCTTTGCCCTTTTTTGCTGACTTTTGTTTTGGCCATAGTGACATTGAATTCTGGAGCCACAGTCGCAATGTTAACTTTCACTTTGTGAGGTTTTTTTTTTTGTGCACAGACCTATTACAAACATTGCGCCCTTCAAGAATAAAGAAACTAAATCTTGAAAGTGTATGTTTAAATTTCTACATATGTATTGCAACCTTTCAACTCCCAGGCTAAGTAGCTGCTGAACCTGTTTACATGTGTAGGTATTAACTGGATGATCATGCACCCTTACTGTCTTATTACCAAATCATCAAACTAGCTTAACTTGCCTTTTAATCAGTTCACTTGTCATCTGTACAGATAAATTAAAACTGAACTCCTGTCCACATTCCGCTGTTTGTGATGCTCTATGAAACCATACATGCTCAATTATCCAGACAAGGAAGAAGTGGACACTAGACAAACGTGACTTAATTGGACACATTTTATTATGAACATAGTTTAGTTTTCTTTCTCCTGGACCGTCTTTGTTCCACGCAGTCTGCCAGTACGGCGGGCAGCGATGAGACCAACCTTGCGTCCAGCAGGCGCATCCCTCCTGATGGTTGAGGGTTTGCCAATGTGCTGATGGTTACCACCACCGAAGGGATGCTCAACAGGCTGAACACACAATGCAGGCACATCAGAGCAGAAGCACACAAACCAGTGGATTCATTTCTAAATCACTGGCAAAACTGTCATCTGAACTTTACTACTCCAAGCAGAGTGTTTATTCCAGAAATACTGACACCACTTTAATGAAATGTAGAAAATCACTACCACTCACATTCATAGCCACACCACGGACACGAGGCCAGCAGTTCCTCTTAACCTTATATTTGTGGTAGGCGCGGCCTGCCTTCAGGATGGGTTTGTCAATACGACCACCACCAGCAACAACACCTTTCAAGAGAGTAAATAAAAGCACATTTAGATCAACTCTTCATATACAGAAGACAATAATTTTTTTTTTTTTTTTTTTTTAAATTCACCATTTCAAAAATCAAAGAATATCTAACTCTCTAGATCCAACTGAAAAGATCGGGGAAGGAGGAAAGCACTAAATTACACTGTAGTGATTTTAAAGAACCCATAACATGCCACTACAGTCTTTCCTTCTAGGTGAACCATGTGATTAGGATCTCGCTATTCTGAATCAGAAAGGTGGCTCTCGTGGGAACTAATGACAATTCTTTGCACATTTATCACCACAGAAATACATTAGTAACCACAGCATTCATATTCTCCACAGGAATCATTTCAGGGCAAATGTTTTGCTGCCATTACTTTAGTTCTACATACCAACAACAGCTCTGTTAGTGGAGGAAATGACCTTCTTGGCTCCAGAGGGGAGTTTGACTCTGGATTTCTTGGTCTCAGGGTTGTGGGAGATCACAGTGGCGTAGTTTCCAGACGCACGAGCCAACTTTCCACGGTCACCAGGCTTCTCCTCCAGACAGCAGATGATGGTACCCTCAGGCATGACACCAACAGGCAACACGTTGCCAATGTTCAGCTGGGCTACACGTCAGAGGAGAACAATGTGATTCCAAGCAACATCTGAACACCACACCATGTATACACATCCAGCAAAGGTTGCGCACACCAAAACGTAGAAGACAAGGCACACGGGAAAAGCAGGTTCCCGTCACCTTTCATGTTACCTTTCTTGCCGCAGAAGACGAACTGGCCAGTGTGGATTCCCTCGGCTGCTATGAACAGCTCGGTCCTTTTCTTGAACCTGTACGGGTCACGGAAGACCACCTTAGCGAGTGGAGCTCCACGGCCAGGGTCATGAATGATGTCCTGAAAGAGATGGAAGCATTTGTTTAGTCTTTTTCACTAAAGTGGTTAATAGAATAAGTTGGAATAAAAGTCTCACCTTCACAATTCCCTTGATGTAGCCGTGGCGCTCGGCGAAGTCGATATGTCGGAGTTTAGCAGCACCTTTCCTGTGCTTGACGTGGGCTTTGAACACGGAGCCCGCACCTTTTCTCTGCGCCCTGATCACACGGCCCATATTGCCTCCTGCGTATACAACACAAACTCAACAACCTGATTCTCTCTCTCACACACACACACACCAACCTGATTCTCTCTCTCTCTCTCACACACACACACACACACCAACCTGATTCTCTCTCTCTCGCTCACACACCAACCTGATTCTCTCTCTCTCACACACACACACACACCAACCTGATTCTCTCTCTCTCACACACACACACCAACCTGATTCTCTCTCTCTCTCACACACACACCAACCTGATTCTCTCTCTCTCTCTCACACACACACCAACCTGATTCTCTCTCTCTCTCACACACACACCAACCTGATTCTCTCTCTCTCACACACACACCAACCTGATTCTCTCTCTCTCTCACACACACACCAACCTGATTCTCTCTCTCTCTCACACACACCAACCTGATTCTCTCTCTCTCTCTCACACACCAACCTGATTCTCTCTCTCTCACACCAACCTGATTCTCTCTCTCTCTCTCTCTCTCTCACACACACACACACACACCAACCTGATTCTCTCTCTCTCTCTCACACACACACACGATTCTCACAACATACTACAACAGCAGGAGTCAGAGCTCAGACCCCTGGTCCACAACTCGGCCTGATTACACTTCTGTCTCTCTCACACACCGGATTTAATTCTCCTGTCTGTTTCAGTGGTTAGATAAGTACATTTACATGGCTGTGGATGTTCAGGACTCACACAATGTTATTAGTATGAGAGAGTCAAGTCAATAAACCCTGTACTTAACTAACCAAAACTACATTACCTTTAACTACATATTTTAATAAAAATAGAGAAATAAACTCAGATTCAATAATCACTGTGAGAAACTGACGAAGAGGGGGAAAACAGTTACACCGCCAACATGCTAGCAGGTAGCTATTAGGCTAACTTGTGTAGCAGCCGGTCGTGGCACTTAGCAGTAGAGTTTCCTGTCGTAAAAACATGACCTCTTCAGTTTTAACAACTATAAGATTATATAAATCCACTGTATTGTTTATTACAGTTTATTACAATCACAAACATTAGCACCGCTCACACATCTAAGGCCTGAACATGACTGCAGTAAGATGTGAACGTTTTACGCTGAATTTCACCTACAAATCCAGCATTATTTAACCACGAAACGCTAGAAAAAGGAATATAAGCACCATGCCAATGTTTATTAAACGAATTTAAAAGTGGATGGTTAAAATTAAACCGAGATTCGGCCAAGATTCAACGGAGAGAAAAAAAGACAGCTCTCATACCTAAACTCCGTTGATGGGGAAAAAGGAAGTAGAAGAGGGAGAGCGCGATTTTCTTCCGGAGAAATAGCGAGAGTTCACCAGCGCCTCCTAGCGGTGTGAAGGAGTACTGCTGAATTCCAGCCGCTCCCTTTCCCTCAGTGTGTACTGCACTTCATACTGTAGGGTCTTATTTCCCACCCTGTGGAGCACACTCATATAAACTGAGCGCAAACGTATTTAAGGACAGGACAAGCACTAAGTGTAAACATAGCGGCGAGGAAAACAGCACACTGGTGTATTAATAGTATGCCAGAAGTATTCAGGCGATTTGGGCCTGTACTATTAGTCACACTGTTTAGTATGTGAACTGGAATTGAACCGGTGTAACTGGACCAGCAGCCATCAGGTCATGGAGATTTGTGCTCTTCATGTTTATTGTTAGTTCTCCGGGAACTCAATATGTTTAACATATTCTTAACCTCTTGTAGGTCAGTCAAGATTAGTGAGACAGATTTGATCTTAGATCAGTACATAATAATAAAAAAAAAAGATAAGCAAAATTGTGTCCTGATGTTCATCATAAATACAATAGTGTGCGTTTTATGCATTTATTTAACAAGGACAGCCGCTAATAGATCATTTTCCCAGCATTCGATACAAATTAATTTTTTATGTCTAATGATTTTTTTTCTCGGTTTCCAGATCAGCCAGTAAATGATTAGGTTTTTGCAGAGTTAATCACACTGGGCACATATTATTCTTGACTGACTAGGCAGTAATTTAAAAGAACCCTGACCTGTATCGAAATATTTAATCTATGGAGTATTGCCTAGTATTTTGCTAATGGTGGGAAATGAGTCAAATGGGTCAACAGAATGAAAATGATGTTTTGGTGGAGTGGAGTCAAGAGGTTTTTGATTATCTATGACATGGAGACTGGGTTTTGAAGTTACTCTAATTTAGTCAAAGCAGAAAATAAATGAAGATGAAAGCATGATTTAATAATTTAGACAGTGATATTACAAGTATGTATTTTTGTTTTTGTTGTTGTTGTTTCTTCAGGCTAACTCTAGGGCCTGCTTCCATTTGACAAAACCATGCAGTAATTTAAGTTATACTGTAGAACATAAAACAGAAACTAAAAGGGCTTGTATAAACACACGACTATCTGGCAATTACTCTATAGCAGGGGTGTCCAATCTTATCCGCAAAGGGTCGGTGTGTGTACAGGTTTTCATTCCAACCAAGCAGAAGCCACACCTGAGTCTACTGAAAGCCAAGATCAGCTGATTAAACAGGTGGAATCAGGTGTGGCTTCTGCTTGGTGGGAATGAAAACCTGCACCCACACCCTTTCCCGATAATATTGGACACCCCTGCTCTATATAAAGGTCAACGTTTAACTGCTTTTTCCTTGTCTCATACAGGAGGTAGAACCTCAGGTTCAGACAGGCATAAAGGTGTAGGAGGAAATCACTTCCTTTAGTAGTGGGCTCCAACTCAAGTCTATGCTATGACAAATGCAAAAGGATGCATTCACTTCCAGGACTGTTTCTGAATATACAGAGTGTCTTGTTATTAGGACAGTACCTTCCCCCCTGACAACAAAATGTGGACGCTTATTAATTACAAGATAAATGGGGGCTTATATTTCTCATACAAGGCTTGCTTTAATATCTTCCTCTGTGTGGAGCTCTATGCCTGTGATGATCATAACTGTGACAATTACTATAAGATCAGAGAATTAGAAAAGTCTGTGTGACAGTGGGTCCAGAGACTTTCCTGGGAACACTGGGCATGAGGAAGCCCTGGATGGGATGTCGGTCCCAAGGGCAGCAAGCACACATACACAAATTCACACCTAGAGTCAATTTATCTTAGCCAGTCCACCTACTACCATGTTGTTGGGAAACTCGTGCAGACATGGAGAGAACATGCAGACATTAACCTGAGCTCAGGATCAAACTGGGGACCCGGGAACTGTAAGGCTGCAACATTACCCACTGCACAAACATGCCACCGCAGCTTCTACCCTTTTCTTTACCTTAAATTATTTAATAATTTGGAAAAGGAGTTGTCTCCTATTTGGGTAAACGGGTAGGACAAGGGGTGGTTACACCATTAACTGCCAAAATTGAGGCGATCTGCATGTTCCCTGCTCCTACAACGAGGCGTGACCTGCGTCGCTTTTTAGGAATGGCCGGCTACTACTGGTGTTTCTGTAGGAATTTCTTCGATGTGGTTCTACCTTTGACTAACCTGTTGTGTAAAAACGTGGTGTTCAAATGGTCCCCAGAGTGTCAGGCTGCCTTTGAGTCTGTTAAACTCCTCCTGACTAGCTCTCCAGTTTTGTCTGTTAGAAGTTGATGCCAGTAGCACGGGTGCAGGAGCGGTGCTTCTACAAGATGATGATCAGGGGATAGAACACCCGGTTTGTTATTTCTCTAAGAAATTCTTAAAACATCAGCTTAACTATAGCACCATTGAAAAGGAAGCTCTTGCCTTGCTACTAGCCATCCAACATTTTGATGTTTATCGTGGTGATAGTGCTAAACCCATACACGTCTTTACTGACCATAACCCCCTAGTCTTTTTACACCATATGCATAATACCAATCAAAGGCTCATGCGATGGTCTCTTATTGTGAAAGGGTTTAATTTGGTGATTGCCCATAAGAAGGGTGCCCAAAATGTGATTGCTGATACACTGTCACGAGCTTGATGTTATTGAGAGGTTGTTGTGGGGTTTTTTTTGTTTTTTTTGTTTTTTTTTGGGTTTTTTGGGTTGTTGTTATTGTTGTTGTTGTGAACCCTTTTAGATTCACACTTAGGTGGGGGGGGATGTTACAACCCGCTAGCTTTGGGATGGGAAGTTTTTTTTTGTGTGCTGTGCCATATTTTGTGTGCAGGTCCGGACTCCCGCCCAGAGAGTTCCAGCCTGCCCTAGCCTGCCTTGCTCCCGCCTCCCAGGATGGTATCACTGAGCGGCGGCCATATCTGAAGAGGAAGAAGAGTGAGGATGGTGTGATTTGTTGCTAGGAGGTTGTTTGGTTTGTGTTGTTTGCCCTTTCTATATTCTGACTGCTGTTCTGGGTTTTGACTCTTGCCTGGGGTGGACTGTGAGTTTGGTTGTTCCTGTATCTGGTTGTGTATACTCTTCACCACTGTATACATGTTCACTTGGTTCACTGGCGGTAGGGGTGTGGCTGCCATTTCTTTTGGGAGAGGGTCCTTTTGTCTCTGTTTTTGGCTTAGGGAGTTAGGGAAGTATTTGTATTTTCTTTCTTCTTTTCTTTTTAGAATATAAGGATAGAATAACGAGAGCGCTCTGAAGCGCTTGTGCTGAACCACTACTATATATGAAAAGCAGAGCATGACACACTTCTGTGTACCGATAAGGAGCAGTTTGAGGCAGTTCAAACAGGCTTTGTTTTAGGATCTTGGAAGATGTTTAGATGATCCTTGAACAGAAGAACGTTTGTGTCTCTGTAAGCAGATAAACATTCTGTACTGATCTCAGTGACATGACATGGCCTTCTTATGTGTTATCCTCAGATTAACAGAACAAGAACAAAACTATTACAAAGTAAAAATGAGTCATTTCCCTCACATTTCCCCCATTTTATCATTACAAAATATGATAACTAAAATTAACAGAGTTAATTTTATGCTATGCTGTGAATACATCAGAACTTCAGAATCCTTTCACGGTTCAACTGAATTCATCATGAAACAGACATAATGAAGGCGCTAAGGCTGTTTTTGCGGATGTAAAGTATCCTGTGGTCAAGCAAGCTTATTTTAGAGTGAAATGAGAATCGTCATGGTCAAATGCATATTTACAATAGATGTGAAATGGATGTCAATGGGTCGTCATCATCAGTGTCGCTGGCAGAATCTATTTCCCAGTCAGGTTTAAGATACAGCTCGGGTTGGTCTTCGTAAGGGTCATAGTCACTTTTTGTGGACTTTTTAATCAGCATCAGTGTTTGGTCAACAGTCATTGCTCTTAATGAGCGGAGGAAATAGCCCCACACGCAGGAAATTACACATGGAGCCATGATTAAGACAAGGAGAATGACGGTCACTATAGGAACACAAATGGTCAGTATCCATGACCTCCAGCCCCTGAAAACGGAGTTCAACCAATCAAGCCCCATCTCGGTAGTCTGCGGAGGGTTGCATATCACAGACCACATGTGTTCAATGATAGAATAACCATTATGTGTCTGCGTGACGAGGGGACGTGTGACGTTGTGTGGGTAGCACTGTTGGCAATGATTCTTCTGATGAAAGGCGATATAGAACGGTTTACAGAGGCGGCCAATATCTTGGCATATGGGCTTTTAACTACTAATCGTCGTCCAATCTGCAGCAATAGTCTACTAAAGAACTTCGCGGGCTTGTGTGGGACCTATAGAAATCACGTCACCTTAGGCACTTAGTCCTGTCACCACGATCAGCTAAATACTAAATCTGGGTAAAAGTGTGTGCGTCATGCACTCTTTCTGCTGCAATGATGTGACTGGAGTGATTGATCATTAAGTCTTCCACCCAATAAACTTCAATATCACGCTTTGGTTTATCATTCCAGCTTAAGGGTCTACCCCCGGACCCCCAGTGTTGTCGGGAACGGTCCCAGTGATTTGTGAGTTTATTTCTATGACAGGGCTTACTAACAGATACCACCTATACCAGGAGAAGGGTGCACGATTAGGAATAGGTTTGTATGTATGAGTGGATGTGCAGGTTGATATCTAATGTTTTGTGTCTAGTCTGCAACAGTAGTCTGTGGTCAGGGAGCTTTGGGGCATGCGGTGTGGTAGCAAAGTCACGTCATCTAACCTCTGTCCTGGTCACGTGGCTATATAGTACGCACTAATGAAGTTCAGTCCTCCTAAGAGTACAGTTTCCGTCGTCAACATTTTCTCCAAAAACTACATGTCCATGATTTCGCAGGCTACTAGATACCACTTGGTGTGAGAATGTATGTTTGAGTGCAGTGTGTCATGTGTGTGGGTGTGTATATGCAGATCGTTGCTTGTGAGTGTCGGTCCTCCTAGAGGCCTCTTGATACAGAATCACTTTCTAGTCCTTCTGCCGAAGTCCCGTCTTCTCCAGCTCAATGCTTGGCTCTGGCACCCTCCTGCAGTGGCTTGCACGCATCCATGCGGCTCTCTGGTTGACTTTCACTGCTGAATGAGTGACAAAGAGAACCTGGAATGGCCCAGACCACCGTGGCTTGTTCCACCTGGTCCTGCGGAAGTCCTTGATCACGATCCACTCTCCGGGCTTCAGATCATGCAGCGGGCCCGTGGCTGGAGCTGGAAGTGCTGCCTTTACCTGCTTGTGGATAGAGTGCAGAGCAGAGGACAGGGTTGCACAGTAATTTAACATTACATCATCACATTCTGCAGCATCGGGAAGAGGAGCTGTCACAGGTCCAATTCCTGTGTGTGGAGGTCTCCCAAACAGTATCCCAAAGGGGCTAAGCCCATCCTAAGCCTGTTTCAGAACAGCATTTGCTCAATCTGTTTTTTAGTGTCCCATTTTCTCTATCTACCACCCCACCACTAGCTGGATGATATGCACAGTGCTGCTTTAAGTCAATACCCAAATATTCACACACCTACTTAAGGGCATGGCTCACAAAAGGTGTGCCATTATCACAGGAGATTTTTGTGGGAGTTCCCCATCTAGAAATTACTTCTCTAAGCAACACCTTTGCTACAGCGTCTGAGTCCTGTTTGGACATAGGGACATGACCTTCTCTACCTTCAAACCTCAACCCACGTTATGAGTTGTGCAAACATCGTAAACAAATTATTATTATTATTATTATTTTTGGAGTAATTAGAGAAACCAATACTTTATCACAACTATCATTCCCCCTTTTGACGCATGGCCCATGCCATGCGTCAGCTTTGAAGACAAGGACAGGCCTGGGGGCATCGCCAAACTCCATCAACAACCATGCAGCCTGCTTTGCGCCACACAGTCTTTTCCTCATACATAGCTCGTGCTTGGAGGTCTGAAAACTGTAAAGAAGGCGTGATTATTTTCTTTTGACTTTTGGGACCATAGATGCAGCTGCTTGCTTTGCTGCACTGTCCGCTCCAGCGTTTCCTAGGAAAACATGGTCTAATTTGTTAGTGTGTGCATCACATTTGCATACTACAATAGTTTTGGGGAGTAGGACTGCGTCCAGCAGCTCAGAGACTCGTTTGTGGTGGGCTATGTGTGTTCCTGAACTTGTCAGGAAGTTCCTGTGTTTCCAAATTGTCCCCAAATCATGTACT
>JANDJT010000199.1:13904986-13928070 GCA_024331685.1 Stegophilus panzeri | reverse complement strand
AGAAGAACATGTTTGTGTCTCTGTAAGCAGATAAACATTCTATACTGATCTCAGTGACATGACATGGCCTTCTTAGGTATTATCCTCAGATGAACAGAACAAAAACAAAACTATTAAGTAAAAATGAGTCATTTCCCTCACAAGTGCTTATTACTTTCATTAACAGATGCTTTTGAAATCGTGAGCCTAAGATAATCTACTAAGGAAAAAACCCAAACAGAGCCTATATTCAGTTACAGTTTAAATGTCCTCTTTGTTAGCGAAATAAAACGAAATAAAAACTGCTAGTGGTAATTCACTAATGACTCGTTCCCTAATCAATTGAGTTAGATTAAGGTCAAAGTATGATTTTTTTCACGTTTATAACAAATTAATATCATACAAATGCAATGTATAACAGAGATTAATCACGAGTGTTGTTATTTTCTGTTATAAACATTCGTTCCAATATATCTCGCTCACATACACAACTTCCTGCTAAAATCGTCTCGCGATACTTTCTCTTGAGTTGCGTTGCCGCGGACAATGAAATATCGCGATATCTGCTCAGTTTGGGTTCTATTTCACCTACCGAATATCGCAAGGTGTTGTTAGTAACAGACTGAGTGTGGACGTATAGCTAGTTAGCTGTTGTGAAATTTCAGTGTATGTTTTTTTTTTTTATATTGCTACGCAGTTAAGTAATAATTATTTTGTACGTTTGTGTTATCTGGCTTTGTCGTAGTTTCTGTTTGAACTTAATAAAGAAGAAGAAGAAGAAGAAGAAGACGACGACTGACGCGGTGTTTGTGAAGGAGCTGTTGGCCGTGTTCTTTTAGCTCGTTAGCCGGCTTGCTAACAAAGAAGATATTTTGTCAAAAGGAGTGATCCTCCTCACCATTTTCTCTAGTTATGAGTCATGTGGCCGTCGACGGTCTAGATCAGCAGGTAAGTTAGGCTTTCCTGAATGGTCTGGAATCTTAAACATTTCACTTAGATTAAAATAACGACGTATTTGGGTTTTTTTTTAAACCCCAAACCCTCTCGGTGATCACGGGCTTATTTACACAGCGGGGTCCTGATTACCGGCAACTGGCTTGTACGTATGTTTTGTCAGATCTAAACCGGATCCCAGTCTGACTGCGAAACTGTAAGGATTAGCTTACATCCTTGGTTAGCTAGCTAGCTGGCGTATTACGCATTTCGCCAAAATCCCCATCACCGCAGCTACAGAAAAATATTTTGCATGTAGCAGCTAGTTAGATGGCGACACACACAAGGTGAATGGCACTTTGCGTGTGGCGTATTTGTTTCTCTTTTCTTTTTTTTCCCTTCTTTTTTTACACCAAGTTAACTTAATTTGGCGTTGATTTAACGCTGTACTAGACGCCGAAGCATTACACGTGTATACAGGACTAGATAACATCGGCTTCAGCAGCCATGAAACGGTGTAGCGGTGAGGCCCAGTCAGGAGTCTGCAAATCAGCCCCCGTCTCTCCTCAGGGCAGCTAAGGGGGTGCCATTAAATATAATCAGCTTGCAGATCTGCTTTTCCATATCGCTAGCAGCACTGGCTAAGTAAGGGTTCATGTTGAGGATGATTAGCTGCAGCGGCGTTAGCCTTGGCTTCTCTTTCCTCAACATCTTGTCGTTTCCACCGTCGGACATTTTGTTCACCTCGCAGATTAAAAAAACAAAACAAGAAGAACATTACAGATAACCAAATGTTACACCCGACTGTTCATAAAGGCTGGTAAACAATCCATTAATGTGTGTACATTCACTTTTTTAGTTTTCAAAAAGTAAACATTGTTTCCAGGAGATATTTTATGGCTGGAAGATGCGTGTAAAATGCGCCACACTACAGAGAGCCGCGTGCGCTGCCGGATGCAGTCATCACTGCGCATGCGCCTGTCATCCAGCCTAACATCTCTCTCATACAAGGTTCACCAAGATGTACACAAGCTCTCCAACGATCAGTGCACTGATTACAAAATCCGTGCTTACAGCTAGGTTCTGGACTTCTGCTATATGGCAGAGGTTCTCTAAGTGGAGTAAGCCTGGGCTCCCTGACTGTTAAAAACTCTGACTTTTTTTTTTATTTTTATTTTTTTAAATTTTTTTAAAAGTCAGAGTTACCGTGTTTATTATTGAGTTCTTTACAGCTGTTAGTTTGTTAGACTGGTAACTTGACTTGTTATGGCTTTAATTCAAACCTCAATAACTCAAAAACAAGGCAGTCTATAAATAATGTCAACTTAGACTTCATGTCTTCTGTCAGTGGATGGTTCAGAGGAAAAAGCTCTAGAGTCCAAATAACTAGGTAAACTGTTACTGTATAATATGCCTAATGTTACTTACTGAACAGTAAGCCTAAGGTTTAAAAGAATTGGCTTATGTGGATTAAGTACATCTGTACCGAGGGAGTTTGTGAAATTGATTTTCCAGTTAAAGGCTCCAAATTGTTTGTGAACCTCTGTGAGAGACGATGATAGTGTGCTGCTGAAGTATTGTATCGTTAAAGTCTCGGTGGAATTTAACATAAAACCAGGTTCTACGATGTATCCACAGTCCAACGCATGTAGTCTCGCGCAGCGTTCCTTCTACAGTCAGCATGTACTAAAAGTGAATTATTAGTAGTTGCACTGTCGTATTTAGTGACTGATGGTTGACTGTTTTTCTTTCCCCCCTAGCTTTCTGCCCTAGACTTGAACTCTGCAGACGGGCAGGGTGGAGGCACTGGCAGTAAGTTTGACGATCCCAGGTCACTTTACATTTGCACTTTTAGATTGGGGGGGGGATTTCTCTGTTAGTGAGGTCAGGTCAGTGTTAGTGAGGTCAGGCAGTGATGCCGGGCGACGAGGCCTAGGGTGCAGTCAGCGCTTCAGTTCATCCCAGACGCGTTCAGTGGACACTCAAGTTCTCTCACTAAACTCAGCAAATCATGTGTTCATGTGCTTTGTGCACAGGAGCATTGTCATGCTGGGATAGGTTTAGGCATCTTAGTTATAGTGAAGGGAAACTGTAATGCTACAGCATACAGAGATATCCTATACAGCTGTGTGCTTTTGTGGAGGAACCACATATGGCTATGATGGTCATGTGTGCACATTGGCCAAGTGGTGTATATTTTGACTGTCTTATAGATGCACTCTTGTCAGTCTTTCTGTTTAGTTTGTATAGTATTATGGTTGTATATGATTACAATGTACACGTAATGTTGTCTGAAATTTAATGCTGCACACCCATTTAATTGTCCATTTATTGAGATTTCTTTTAAACTCCAGGGCGTTACATTCCTCCTCACTTGAGAAACAAAGATGCTGGTAAAAATGGTAAGTGTTTTCATAATGGTTTTACCAACAACCGATTGTTGCTTTTATTGAAATATATCCCATCCCTTTTTATTTATTTATTTATTCCCTCCCCCCAGCACCACCAAATTAAATGCTGTTGTTTACAGATTGCACCTTTAGCATTCTAGGAGCACGAGTTGCATGTTTAACAGATGTGTGTAGATAAAAGCAGTGATTCAAAACAAACTGATCTAAGTATATTTTAAACGCATCAGGTAGTGCGATATGTTTTCCAGTGCAATGATTAAGGCTTACTGTGTGTAAGTTTTTATTTACTTATTTATCTTTGACACAAATTGTCAGTCAACTTTATTTTATGCAGGTTTCTTTAATTTTTGCTCATAAATTTAAATTTTTTAAATTTTTTAATTTTTTTAAAGTGTCAATATTTGATTATTGCTCATTTGAATGAGTCTGTAATGTTTTGCAGAGGTTTTGAGTTTAATGTGAGTGGAGAGTTGTGGTGTTTTGTTTTGGAAAGCTGATGTTGAGTTGATCCACATTCTTGTGAAGAATTTTTTTGAAAACATTGTCTTTCAAACTTTGGTAGAAAAAAAGCAGGTTCATATATTGTCCTTTTGTATTTCTTTTTTATTTTTTTTAAAATTTTTTTTTAATTTTTTTAATATTTCCTTACGTTTTACTGCTTTTTTTTTTTTTTTTTTTTTTTTTCTTCACAGCAGGAAATGCTTATTCCTCTAGTAGACAGAGCAGTTATACAGTGCCACCAGTACTGAGCTGTAAGTTTTTGCCCGCTTTGCTGTGGGTGCTCTGCATTCCCAAATGCATGAAAGTTTAATTACATGTCCAGATCCAACATATAGGGCCAATATATAAATCTGAGTTTACTGGGCATAGTCAGTGATCTTACCACTTTGAACAGATCAGTGAAATGAATCCTTCTCACACTTATGTGTTCTGTTTCGAGAAGTAGCCAAACCCTGTGTGCTGTGACTGACTGACTGTTCCTGCTCCACACAAATGGCAATCAGCTGTGGTCACTTGTGTTTCTCTCCTTCTCTCTCTTTTCCAGTTGAGTCTAGGGTTGTGTAGGAAGAGGAATAGGGTTGTTGACACTACACACTTCAGTATAGACAACACATTTTTAAAGACAGTCTCTTGGTTTTACACAGTATGAAGCTGTTTCATGGATTTCTTCTGACCAGGATCCATAAATTCAGCTTCCTGAGAGAAACAGCATTCACTTTAGAATTGTATTGGTAGCCATTAGAGTAACCTTGATTCTTTTGCCTTTTTGCCCATATGAAGAAAGGGGTTGTCCTTAAGTGCACTGTGCCTCTGCTCAGGTTACCCAAGATACCCATCTCAGGAGCTTTCCTTCTATCACGCATACAGTGGTGGCTGCCCAGACAGATGTGGTACACCTGTATCTCTGTATTTGCATGGGACGTGTAATGTCCCCTCCCCCATCCCCCTTTTTGCCTTTATCCCTCAAGCTGACTGCTACTATATGCAGTGATCAGTCACAGCATTATGATCTTTGTGAAAGAGAATGAAGTTAGCAGAATTTGCAAACTAATTAATGCTCTAATATTATGATGGGAATGCCTGCTTTTGCTGCATGCTTAACTGTCTTTATTTATGCGGGTTTATATAATTGTTCAGATTGAAATCTCTTATGAGAGTATGTGCTCTGTGTCTGCTGGTATAGAATTTGACTGTAGAGGTAAGAGTAGATTAACTGTTATTGATTGCACCACTATTAAGTGTTCTATGTATTAGTCATTGGTGATTAAATAATTAATTAACATAATTGTGATGTTAGTATATTCTGTTGAATGTTTGTCTGTGTTGCGAGATGGTCACTGAGGGCCTACTGCCCCAACACCACAGTACAGAGTTGCATGGATTCTCGAATACCTCTTGCTCTCTTATTGAGTCGTGACAATTTTTTACTTGTACGAATCCCAGTTTTGTATATTTCAGTGTGAAGAGATCTGCTCAAAACCCCACCTCTATTTTCTCCCAGTTTAGTCATTGCTAATTCCCTCTTCCATAGCTAGAATTTTCCTCTGTTCCACAGCAAATATGAGCCTAGGAAGAACGCAAACATGTGCTTCCTTGATTTATTCGTATTTTTGTTCATGTTGATGCACGCATTGTTTTATCCAGAGAGTACTTATTTGCTTCTTGTTGTTAGCTACATGCTTGTGCTTAAATTTTGGTGGATTCTGAACAGATTGCTGCGCAACGTGACTTTGAGTCAGCTTTTGAGGGATTCAGGAAAAAAGTGTTTTGTTTTTATTGTTTGTAGTTTTGGTTTGTCTGTAGTAAGAATAGGATTGGCCTGGTCACTTGGCATGTTCATGGAGAGCTATGAGGGAGTGCTGGTGGAGGCTCCACATATTACCCTTGTGTGTGCAGTGTCAGCAGTGTGGCCACCGGTGGGTATGAGGACATGGTCGGTGTTATCACAGTGGTCAGCCAATCTGGTAATTGTAGAGCAGCTGGTATGACATGGCATGACATGTCCTTTCATCACTGCTTTTAGGTTGGATCGTTGTCTGCCAAGTAGCAGCTGATACTGTTCAGGTTGGCCTACTGTTGTCTAGCCCTTGCAGTGAAGTCTGATGACCTTCAAAAGGATAACAGCACATCTGTGTGGTGTAGTCGTTGTTTCTTTTTAACTAGAACTGGAGCCTGAAGAAATAATGTTGAGGCTGTCTTGGCAAAGCTGGTTTGTTGGTTGCCTTCGTGTGGTTTGATTAGCACTAGTTCCACCTCTGGATAGATTATAGACAAGTATTTTAATCAACTTGCCCTTCCTCTTTGTACCTGGTGTTTGGTCCACTTTTCTCACCTGAATCACTATATGCTAATGCTTTCACTTGCTTTTTGACAACTACTGCTCGCTCACCCAGAACCAATGGGAACAGGGCTTGGGAATCCACATCATGCCACGCTGCATTGTGGGATTGATCTGATGTATGGTCTGCAAAAGCAATTCATTTAAATCAAGCAGATGATGTGAATGGCTTTGTGACCGTTAACAGGGTGTGGAACATGCCTAGGAAGAGAGAGCACTTGAAATATGTAAACCTTTTATCTAAACACCCCCTCCATTTTTATTTAATTGTTTTTGTTTATTATCCCTCCCATTTGCATTTGCTGATTTCCAGCTCTCTCTGATCACATGACTGCTGGGGAGGGTGATGGTTCCTCCGAGACTGGTGAAGCCAACTGGGGCATCCTTTTGAACTTGTGCTCATGTGGTGTCACAGGGCAGTGTAACACACAGATCTATCTACCCTATTCCGCATATGTGATCTCTGACACCCACAATTGGCTAGTGTTGCACTGATTGGGAGGGACGGCATTACTCCCTCTCCTCTTTACTCACAGAACATGGCAAATTTTACTCCCTTGGCTCCTGGCCTTGGATGACAGTGGTATTGTTGGGATCTCCTGGCAATGGGGTGAATTTAATTTAATTTTTTCTGTACAAAGGGGCAATAGTTTGAGAGAGATTGTGGTTAATGACATTCCTTACAAACTACCAAACAATAATTAGAACAATTAATGGATTACAGATTTAGAAGACCTTTGTCCTTTTGCCTTTTTATTTTAATTTAATTTTTTTATTGTTTGTGTGTGATGTGAGTCCAGTCACACAACAAGCAGGTCAATATAGGAATTATGGAAAACTAGGAATTGATATTGCAAACATCATTTACCCCCTAATTTCAGCTTTGTCTTTGTCTAGAGAAGGAAAATCTGTTTAAGCTTTCATAATCTTCTTGGGCTGTGTGCATATGATTGAACTACGCAAATATGTCAACAGAGTGAGCAAGAGAGACGGAAAAGTAACTAACTCATTTTAAATAGTTAACATGGTAGTTAAATAGTTTAATTCTCTAGACTGAAAATGCCATTTTCCCCCCACCTGCTATCTATCTATCTATCTATCTATTTATTTATTTATTTATTTATTGCTGAGACCTGAGTGTTATGTTTGTCATGTGAGAGATCTTATTACTTTCCTTGCTACTATAAAATATTTATGTATGTTTAAAAAAAATAAAAAAATAAATAAAAATATGATCACGATGACTCAAATTTGAAAAGTAACCATAGCTTGATTGTTAGTGGCAAGTAAGTCGTGCATGTTGAAACAATATGGTGGTTTCCCACAAGTCATTGCAGCGTGACATCACATTCCCAAGCCCTATTGATTTTTTTTTTTTGTGGGCTTGGCTTTTGGCTCCCTTTCCTCAAATGTCTACAGTTAGCCCTGTGTCTTGCCAATTGCTTGCTCAGATTTCCTTTTTGTTCTCGGTGGAAGACTCTCCTGGATGGGACAGTGGTCATAACAACTGCTTTGTTAATGGATACCATGACAATCGCATGAATGGGGCCGGAAACTTTAATCGTGGTCCCCCTCGCAGTGACAGAGGTGTCCGCGGCAGCTTCCGTGGAAATAGAGGTGGTGGTGCCTTCAACCAACCCATGCATAACACAAGTAAGAATTTCTATTCCTCTGGTTTGGAAAAAAAACCAAAACTTTCTGTAAACTATGTTGACACATTATTTTTGTAGCCTACAGTAGCTTTGAAAACAAAGATGGAGGCTGGAACACAGGCTTGAACAGGGATGCGTACTCCAGCTTCGGTGGACGTTCCGACAGAGGGAAGTCTACTTTCTTAAATGATAGGGGGACAGGCTCAAGAGGAAGGTAAAAAACATTACTTGGCATGTTTAGAGAACATTTACTGTTAATCAGTAAATATTTTCATTTGAGGTAATTCATAAATATTCTTGCTAAGCAGACTAAAAAAATGCTAGGATGCCGTGTATTTAAAAACAATGTTGTTCAGGTTTGAGCGTGGGGGCTTTAGCACTGGAGGTGGAATAGGAAACAGTCGTTGGGTAGAAGAGCCCAGAGATGAAGAGGACTGGTCAAAGCCTACTCCACCCAACGAACGTCTGGAACAGTAGGTTCCCGAACCGACTGCTAATTATGCTTTCTCAAAGAGCCTATCGGCTGCTTTTAACGAAGCCTTTCCTCTCTCTGTTTCTCTCTGTCTCTCCCCATCGGTTGCCCTCAGTGAGCTGTTCTCTGGAAGTAACACAGGGATTAACTTTGAGAAGTATGACGACATTCCTGTGGAGGCCACTGGCAGCAACTGCCCTGGCCCTATTGATAATGTAAGTCTCTCAGTGATGATTTCAAAGAAAATCTGCAAATCTCGGTCACCAAAGCTGAATATGGCATGATGTGTCTTTTCAGTTCCATGATCTCGACATGGGGGAAATCATAATGGGTAACATAACTCTGAGCCGCTACACCCGTCCCACCCCTGTGCAGAAGCATGCCATTCCCATCATCAAGGCCAAGAGGGACCTGATGGCCTGTGCTCAGACAGGTAGGTCATTTTCCACATCCAGTACGACACTAAACTCCTTCCTCGTCCTTACGAGTGGCTGTTTGTCAGCATGCTATATTGTTGGTGTTGCATTTGCTCAGGCTCTGGGAAGACTGCAGCATTTCTGCTCCCGGTGTTGAGTCAGATCTTTACTGATGGACCAGGAGAGGCCTTGCAAGCTTCTAAAACCAGTGGCCAGGTACTAATGCACTTTTGATCTGATCTTTTTAACCACCAATACGTGATTTTTATTTTTGGAAAGGCCTTTATGGCTTGCAAATGATTTTTGATATGGCTCGGTTACAGCGCAGATTTTAACTGCATTGCTTTTATTAGGAGAATGGAAAATATGGCCGCCGTAAGCAGTATCCCATCTCCTTGGTCCTGGCTCCAACCAGAGAACTTGCTCTACAGATCTATGACGAAGCCAGGAAGGTACGTCCAACAGTTTCCTCACTCTTGGCGGACATGAACGAGAAGTTCTTTTCCGATATGATCATTGCTTACTGGTCTGTGTTGTAGTTCGCATACCGCTCCAGAGTGCGCCCCTGCGTAGTGTATGGAGGGGCTGACATTGGTCAGCAGATCCGGGAACTGGAGAGGGGCTGTCACCTGTTGGTGGCCACACCAGGACGTCTGGTAGACATGATGGAGCGTGGCAAGATCGGCCTGGACTATTGCAAGTGAGTGCTGGAACCAGACGTGCAGTGTGAAGAGATCAGTGGTTTCATGCACTTAATCTCATGGAGGCACTTTTTTTTTTTTTTTTTTTTTTTTTTTGTTTCTTCTTGGAAAGTGAGACTAAATGTCTGTTTTTCCTCTCTACCAGTTACCTGGTTTTAGACGAAGCTGACCGAATGCTGGACATGGGTTTTGAACCACAAATCAGGCGTATCGTGGAGCAGGACACTATGCCACCAAAAGGCGCACGTCAAACCATGATGTTCAGTGCCACCTTTCCCAAAGAGATTCAGGTATGTTTCCACTCCTATTTTCGCGTGTGCATGTCATTTGCTTTATTAGCAGCTGTTAAGACTGTACGTGTCGTTTGCAGATCTTGGCCCGTGACTTCCTGGAGGAGTATGTCTTCTTGGCTGTGGGCCGTGTAGGCTCCACCTCAGAGAACATTACCCAGAAGGTGGTCTGGGTTGAAGAGAGTGACAAACGCTCATTCCTGCTGGATCTGCTCAATGCCACAGGTAGAGCCACCTGTCCCAGTGCTAGGCTGTAATCTGTAGAGTAAACAGTCATACCTGTAGTTTCCCAGGTTTTTACTGCTGAAATAGACATGAAACGAGGGGTAGTAACGAGGTATTAAAAGGTTCAATGTTTGTTGCAGAATTTGGTGTTTCGTAGCCTTGTTTAATGTAGTCACTAATATCTGCTTGTGGGTCTTGAAAAAAAGATTGATCGATTTATCTGTACTGTACTGCACTTTGGTTTTGTTTTTTGAAAAGAAACTTGTTTCAGTGGTAAAAGATGCATAAAATTTACTGGGAGGTTTGGTTCTATTTAGTCATTCCAAGTGAGGTTCAGGAAAATGCAGCTGAAACTCCTGCGAGGCCAGGTAAGTGTGGGCTTTGCAGTCCAACATGATAAAACATGTTTACATTCCATTGGCCTTCTTTACATTTCTACTTTTTCCCCTCCTCCATATGCTTTAATATATTCAGTTTTTTTTTTAATCTTTTATTATTTATTATTTTTTTATATATATATATATAAAAAGGTAGGATGCTTATCTAATACTCATCCACTCTTTTAGCTCTGTTTTCTGCCGAAGGTATAATTTTAGTTTGTGGTATGTGTAATTTGCCTGCGACGTGACCCATTTTCCGTTCGTTTGGACGCTGCCTCTGGAAATCGTGGCTAACTGTGGTAACAGATTTTCCAGTTGTGCAACTGAAGTCATTTTTAAACTTGCTGCATCCAAGTAAGCCTGTTGCTTTAACTCAAAGGACATGTCCATTTAATTAAAACGCGTCCTTAAAATGGACGAGAGGGAATGAAAATGGCCTTGATTTGGTGTTTCCATGGTTACCAGCACGACATTTATGCAGATGAATGTGAGCGGCTGCTTGGACGAGCTCTCGTCTGTACCCTTACCATAGCAACTTAGCATGGAGACACAAAAGCATGTAAAGGAGTGTCACTGGTCACTGTTGCCATCTCAGCGTTATCTAAGCAAAGGCTGCTGCTATTCTGCAGAGGGTTGCGGGTGAGAAGATGGGGCGTGAATGGAGTCTTTTCAAAGAAAGGTCTTGTTCACTCCAGACTCACTCACCTCACATCCTCTTGAGTTTTGCTTTGATAGCCATTAAAGAAAGCTGTGACAAACATTGAACCCAGTTTTTTTCCATGTTCCTTTCTTTTAAGGCAAGGGTCCGTTTCACTACTCGCATTTTGATGCAATGAAGGAATTTCACTTAATGGTTGTCAGACGATGCGAAACTGTCTTGCTCGCCATGTTTCAGTTGTCATTGTACTTTTATTTTTGGATATGTTTTGTTTGAAGCGGCTCGCTCTCGTGTGGCATATAGACCTCAGACTGTGTTTCTGGATGCAGGAAAAGATTCCCTCACACTGGTGTTTGTGGAGACTAAGAAGGGTGCAGATGCCCTGGAAGACTTCCTGTATCGCGAGGGCTATGCTTGTACCAGCATCCACGGTGACCGCTCTCAGAGGGATCGGGAGGATGCGCTTCACCAGTTCCGCTCCGGCCGTTGCCCCATTATGGTCGCCACAGCAGTGAGTATATCCCGAGTTTTCTGTAAAAGTTTGCGTCTCGAGCTGTGGCGCAGTAACGCTAATAGCACTTCCAAAATTGCAGGTGGCTGCCCGTGGTCTGGATATCAGCAACGTGAAGCATGTCATCAACTTTGACTTGCCCAGTGACATTGAGGAGTACGTCCATCGCATTGGACGCACAGGACGCGTGGGAAACCTGGGTGAGTTCATCAAAGTACATTAGTGGGCTGAGAGTTCTGCTTTTGGTGCAACTCCAGTGAATTTGATATAATTTTTATTTTTTACATTTTATGCTCTTTTTGATGATTTTTTTTTAGACAAAGCTGACTTCACAAGTAATGACATCATCTGTTCAGATTATTATAAACTGCCTTTTCACTGTGTGTGATGAACTTGTCTAACAAAATAAGCTTGTGGTGCATAGCTGCTTTCATGCGTAACATGAAAATGAAGATTTATTAAATGCGCCAGTAGTTATAACGCTTCAAAGAATTTTGAATTCCACGAGTAGAGCCTGCAATCACCTCTCGTTGTTAACAAAATGCTGAATGGGGAAAAAAAAAAATTCGTCTACCAGCCAAAGACTTTGTGGCATTAGGGTTTGTTGAGGGCTTTATAAAATCCTGATCTGCTCCCAGCTCTTAACTGTAAAAATGACCATAATACACATCTCTGTATTGAGTCTGCCAGCAAATGATTAACATGGTGCATCTTTCTGTGGGTGACACCCAACACCCTCAACTCCACTCATCAGTGGAGGGAAAAAAATACACACTACTCCAATCTGACTTTAAAAAAAAAAAAAAAGAAAAAAAAATGATACGTGTGTATGAATTCAGGTTTGGCCACCTCTTTCTACAATGACAAGAACAGCAACATTACCAAGGACCTGCTGGACATCTTGGTGGAGGCAAAACAGGAGGTTCCTTCCTGGCTGGAGAGCTTGGCCTTTGAGCACCAGCACAAGAACAGCACACGAGGCCGCTCCAAGAGGTGCAACCTGCTCATTCATTTAGACCTTCTGTTCATGTGTCTTTTGTTTTTTAAATTCATGTGTTTACGCTTTAGCACTTACTGTTTCGAGTTCTAATGTTGCATGGATGTGCAGGTTCTCTGGAGGTTTTGGAGCCAGAGATTACCGTCAGATGGCTGGAAGTGGCAGCAGCTTTGGCACCCGCGGTGCTCGTAATCCAGGAGGCCATGGAGGCAACCGAGGTTTTGGTGGTAATAAGGGTAAGTGTAACTCCTTGTGCATGTAAAATCTCATACCACAGAGAGATTCCCCCTTTTTCTTTTTCTTTTTTTAAAATAAATAAATAAATAAATAATGTTCTTTTAGTCTAAAATAGTCCCTCCCTCCCTCCTCACCCCCCTTTAAAAAAAAAAAAAAAAAAAAACACAATTCCCCCTGATTAGCCAGCTCTCCCTTAACACACAACAGCTACTTTTGACCAGTGAGGGTGAACTTGCGCTTCTTATCATTCACGTGAATCCAGTGGCTCATGCTACCTTACACAGCAACTTGAACGATCAAAGAAAAGCACTTATTTTGCATAGATGAGCTCACTAATGTCCATCATTAGTTTCTGTTACAGTGAGGAGAGAGATGCCATCCTTCCCAGCCATAAAGCATGACCAGTTTTGTTACCTTGGATAAAGTAGGCTTTTGTTGATTTGTGGTCCCCCCACCCCCCCTTTTTCTTCATCTCTTTTCTCTCAGGTGGCTTTGGAAATTTTGTCAGTGACGGATATGGGGGAAGTTATGGGAACTACGCAGGAAACTACACCCAAGTGGACTGGTGGGGCAACTAAATGTGTCTGTGCAGTGGCTCACCATGCCAGACTAGCTGAATGGAAACCACATGTTAACTTAAGCCAGACTCTGAGCCCTGTGTAGCTTTAAGAACTCGCAGTACATTACACGCTGTGATTCTCTGCCTGCGTTCAGAATGGCTGTGGCAGAACAGAGCGTCACTTTTAGTCAGGAAACAACGGACACCCAGTTATGTTTGATCTAGAACATTGGGCTTAGTTTTCAACTGCACTTTTTCTTTGTTTCAAAATAAAAACTGAAGATCATTTATATGTTAATGTACTGTGCCTTTAAATTTAAACAGGACATTGTTTTATCATTTCACTGAATGAACTTTGGCCAAGAGCTCAATTTGTTTTTGTTTATAAGGCATATAAAGCTTGTATTAAATCAAACCTTGGCAAAAAGGAAAATGTGGCTTGACTGAGTCACGATTTCATTTGAACTTCAAAATTGACCTTAGGGATATCATGTAGCCTACATTACAGGCCAGAGAACTAACAGCTCATGGAAGCAGCACAGAAGCACTGGACAAGTGTCTTCATATGTGGCAACTTTGCTGTAAAGGATAAAGAGTTCTGACTTTTTGCTCACTCTATCCTGGGTAGGCACCTATTTAGGTATATGGTAGTCTTCAGAAAGGCCATTCCAGTTGTGATAGGAATAGTCATGACAAACTGGTAAACACTCGGTGTTTACCTACACTCTGGTTAATGATACACAGTGCTGGAACTTGTTACTCCACTGCTTTTAATTGACTTGACAGTGTTATGGCAGCTAGTAAGTACCACATGCTAGCCACTGTTAGCAGGCAGCATTTTTTTGTTCTTTTTTTTTTTTTTTTTTTTTTTTTTTTTTTTTTTTTTTTTTTTTTTTTTTTTTTTTTTTTTTTTTTGTTCTTCTCTTGAAACATTTTGATGGAAGAAATATGAAATTATTATTTGGGGGTAAAACAAACTTTTGATAATGTTTCATCACAAAAAAAAAAAACAACAAAAATATGCGTGCCAACTTAAAGGCGAAATTCAAATAGCTTAAAACGGACCATAGTACCAAAGCGACCCTGCCTCTCGTCATGGCCTCTTTGGTCGTATACGCATGCTAGTGTTTTGTTTTTTGGTCAAGGACAGAGGACAAATTCTGTCGCAGGCTTTACTTTATTACAAACGTTTTCTCTTTTCAAGCTGCGTTGGAAGGCATGGCTCATGTTCCTAAGCTGAGGTGTTAGGAAATGGCTGAGTCCATTCTGAGGCATTGGCAGATATGCACAGGGTTTTCGCAGTTGGGCCTGGCATGCTCTCGGGCTCCGCTGCACTGTGGTGGTCACGATCACTGTGTGGTGGCCAAACACCAGGTTTGCCCTCCTTTGTGGTACATTTTTAATGCTGTCGTCTCCAAGAGTTCATCTGCTCTGATGTAAACTAACCGCTGGCTCAGAGCCAGCTTTCTGCTTCCTTTAAGGAGGAAGGAAACCTCAGAGAGGAGGAGGAAAAAAAAAGCATTTAACTCAAGTGCAATATATTTTTCTTCTCAAGTGTGTTGTGCCTTGACATAATTTTTTTTTTTTTTTTTTTTTTTTTTTTTTTTTTTTAAATTAATTCAAGCAGATGCACTGACAGTATTAAGAACTTAAAGATGAATGGTGCTACTTAAGTTAGGTCTAGGCCCATGATGTATGTTGTGCCCATCAAGTTTTACAAAGTTCTTTTATTGCACATCTAGAGTTTTATATATGAATGTCTTGAGTGTGTGTTCTCAAGCTTCCAAATGTTGTGAATGGGGAGATAGAAACGCAGCTTGTTTACAAAAGGGGAAGGGATCTCAATATTTACCAGGATTTATTTGGGACCAGGGGGGATCAGCAGTGGGGAATTTAGCTCTTTGCACACAGATTTCTAGATTCTACTTTTGCTGCTAGTTTTGTGTAATTTATTAAGCATTTTTGAGAAATATTTATTTTTGTAAGCCTCAAAGCGATTCTTTGAACGTTTCAAGAAACTTGACCAAAAGACAGTACAAAAACACTGGCACTTGAATGTTGAATGTCACCTGTATGCGTGGAATTTCTATACTTGGGGTAGTGTGAGCTTTTTAATGTTTCAGACTATATTGGACTGAGTCAGTATCCACAGCTGTTGAAGGCCTCCAGGCCATATTTCTATATAAATACCGATTGGCTCTCAAAATTGGAAATAGGAGACAAACATGCCAAGGTTTGGAATAGTGTTCAAATGACCTAATAATTTCTTAGCTGTATCAGTGCATAAAGAGTCCAGTTTCTCCAAATGTGTGCATTTATTCTTTTTAAAAATGTAATTTTGTTCTGTTAGGGGTTATGTTTCAGTGAATGTCTGGCACAAGGCAATCTTAAACATGTGGTTCTTCTCTAGTGTTGCATTTGCATATACAGTGCCTCTGGCTTTACGCCTCTGAGGAGCAGTTAGCAGGTGATAGTGCTAACAGACACCTGCTGTGGAATTTCTAATGTTGAACCCTGCAGGAAAAGATGCAAAAGCCTTTCACTTGCTAACTTTTTCTCAGTGCGACCCCGGAGCACTTTAGATTTAGTATTTGCTTTATGTAGTAGTGTAGAAGCTATGCACGGCATGAGAGAACTCATCTGTGCGTTTATTGTATGATTTTACCAAAATAAAAGTTTGAAATGCTCATTCAAATACACAACCAAGCATGTTTTCTAAAATGTTTGTTTGTTGTAGCAGAAAATGGGGAAGAACATGTAGCAGCTGTTAACGGTGTGGCTAAAACCTTTATTGGACTTGTGGATTAAGTTTGTTTACAACTGATAAAATCATTCTTTCCTGGACTCATCCCTTGTCTTCATTTTATTTCAAGGACAAAATGTACCTAAAACTGTGTCACGTTGTAAGAAAACGCCAGTGTGAGATATTATATACCTGCTCGTTATTAATAATCTGAAGTGCCTGGGTTTTTTTTTTTTTTTAAAAAGCTATTTTGATCTTTCATTCTAAATCCACTGAGATGGAGAGCTACATGCTCAGTGATGGAGTTAAAGCGATGGTTCACCCAAAGGTGAAAATTCTGTCATCAGTTACTCAGTCTCATATCATTCTGAACCCATAAGACTTTCGTTCATCTTCCGAACACGAATGAAGCCATTTTCTGTCCCACCATTTACAGTCCAAGTAACCAAAACATTCATCCGGGCATCGTAAAAAATAATCCATGTGACTCCAGTGCTTTAATCCCAATTTTATCAAGTGATTATGAATGTGTTGTGAATGTAATTATGATAAGCTCAAAGGAAGTCTTTAGTGATGGGGAAAAAAGTGTAATTGATGATCGAATTGTCATTTTTGGGTGAACTATCCCTTTAACTGTGTGTTAAACACTGAGTTTATTAGGAAATATCATGGCCAGAGACAAACACAACCATGTGTGGGATTGGGATTAATAATGAGTCCTGTGCACACCTCTACAGTGTGGGTAGGTAGTTTATGTTGACGGGTAGAGGCAATAACCCTATTGCCATTTTGCATGAGTATAGTAAAACAGTTTCTACATTCAGAACCCTGCACTACATTCTGCTTTTTATGACGTGTAAGATGTTGAAATGTGAGATGTTCTGTTGTCTGTTTATTGAGTTCCTGCCAATATCCCCTACACTAAACCTCTAATCATGTTGAGGCCAGTGACCAGACCCACGGTTAACCTCATTAAGGGCAGAGATAAAGGGTTCCTGAAAAGTTTGCCTGCTGACTGGCGGAAGATTCCTGACTGTACTCGCATCAAGCGGGCCTGCAGTGAAACATCGCTGATCTCGGATCACTGCGTTACATTGCTCTAATCCCCCAGCCATCTAGAGGATTATTCTGCCATTAAGTGATTGACTTGGAAATGAAGGACTGCTGTTTGTGACCCCACACACACTCACACACACACACTCTCAGGATAGCATTAAATCAGTTCAGATGTTCACTCAGAAACACTGCTGAGAGGACGACATGTAAGAGCTGCATGGAAATGTTTTACATTAATGTTCACTCGCTTCTGTGTGTTGTCATTAAGCAGGTAAGCTGTTTTTGGGTCAGCTAATAACTTTGTTTACTTGTTTATATTTTTGCAGATTTCTTGATTAGGACACGATTAGAAATCTTTGTGATGAAGCGGAGTGATCAGATTTCATTTTGTCATTCTAAGACGAAATGCCTTACTTTCTCAAAATATTACTAAACATTTTCTTCCCATATTGCATTTCAGACATTTTTCCTCTTGAGATGCCCCAGCTGAAATGCTTCAGCAATGTTGTTCTTTATAGGTAAGGAACAGTTAATCCTTTTATTCAGAGTTATTTGCCGAATACTTCACCGGTAACTCCGTGTATACAGCTGTGTAAAACAATTCAACAATAAGTATCTAATGTTCCATTACATAAGTTTGGCTGATCTTCTGTTTCAAAGCTTCTTTCTAAAATCACATGGCATGAATGGCAGTTTCAGAGAACAGACAATTGTACGTCTGTAATCTAACATCTGTCCTTTCTTAGTATTATAATGACGATCACTGTGAAGAATAGCTGCAGGATAAGAACCTGAAGAAAGGAACCCAGTGTCCTCCACATGTGACTCCAACATGAAATAATTCCTCATGCTCTTGTGTGCGTTCTCCTTCACACTTTAATCCTCTCAGGCCTGTCGGGGGGAAAAGCAGAACTCGTTTATAAAGTGATCGTTCCATCTGATCAGGGCTTTCATTTCTGCTCATAATGATCAGAAATGCGTCTCGATATTTGAGCCAGCAGATAGGACTGTTTCCTGCATTGCTCGTCTTCAATCAGTTAGTTTGCATGTATGAGATGTATGTGATAAAAATATCAAAGCAAAAGTTAGATGTAAGAGATCAAACTGAAGCGAGAGATTTAGCAAACTTGAAAGCAACTTCATGACTTTATCATGCACAGTGTTTAATACAGACAGGAGACAAATTAAAGGGGAGACTGGTAGCACTGTGGTTTGTGTCCACTCGTCCTCTTAGAAGGAAACCTCACTGCAAATCTATACAAAGTTATTCTGACTCCTCACTTCTCCGATGATGAAACAGCTCTATCCTGGTGGGAGTGGTCTCTTCCAGGATGACCCCACCCCCATCTACAGGACCTGAGAGCTCACGCAATAGTTTGATGAGTATACAAATGTTACATGTCCACATGTTAGACAGTTAAGCTCTTCACTACTATCGTCAAAAACCAATTAAATGAATATCTTTGGGGAAAAATGGTGTTCCATCCCCTCCAAGGTTCACCGAATCCGTTTTGATGGCCCAACACTTTACTAAGGCACTTTATGTAGAGTCTTTCTATAATTCATCTCCTGTCATTATGTGCTAGAACAGTAGATCTTGTTTTCATGACTTGATATACTTTCCTATAAAGAATATTTTCATTCATCCAGAGCACTTTAAAAATAAATAGTTCTTTTTTTTTTTCTTTTTTTTCCCTCCTCAGTGTGGGTCATGGTCCTGCCTCATGGCATGACTCTCTGGGCCTGCTCTAGTTCCTGTCCCCCCAGCTGCATGTGCACTCAGGAGAAGAGCTGCACTGTGCTCTGTGATCGTGCCAACATGGCTGAGCTGCCCAGAGAGTTCCCCTGCGAGGCCTCCACCATCAACCTGGAGAAAAACAGCCTCAAATTTCTGTCAGAACGAGCTTTTGGAATGCTTCCAGTGCTTAAGTCCCTCTTCCTAGATCACAATAACATCTCCTTCATCACACCAGGAGCTTTCAGAGGGCTTCCCAACCTGCTGGAGCTCACGATGGCCCACAACGAGTACATCCGCTATCTTCACGCACGGACCTTCACCTCCCTCAAACGCCTTCTGCGCTTGGACCTTTCTGGCTGTAACCTCTTCAACTTGCCTGACCGCATCTTCCTGGAACAGACGTCCCTCAGAGAGCTGTTCTGCTTCCAGAACAATTTCAGACGCATCCCAAGTGCTATACGAGGAATGGAGAACCTGACGCATGTTTACTTGGAGCGCAATAAGATCGAAGCCGTAGCCTACAACACTCTGCTCGGACTATGCAACCTCAAGTATCTGAACCTACAGGAGAATCGTATCAGTGTCATCCATGACGAAGCCTTTAAGGACCTAAGACAACTACAGAACCTTTACCTTAATGACAATCTGTTGGTTGACTTGCCAAGGAGATCTTTCAAAGGCCTCTGCAATCTAAAGATGTTAAATCTGGGTGGTAACCTTCTAACCAATATCTCAAACACCTGGTTTGGGGACCTGGTGGAACTGGAGGTTCTCTACTTGGACCGGAACTGCCTGTCATTTATTGACAAGGGTGCCTTTGAGAATCTGACCAGCCTCATGACACTGCATCTAAACAGCAACAAACTGACGTCTCTGCCTTTCTCCATTTTCCAGCCCATCTACTTCATCGGGCATCTTTATTTGTTCCGCAATCCCTGGGAGTGCAGCTGTGAGCTGGCATGGCTGAAGAAGTGGATGGAGAACTATAAGCTGGTGAGGGATATCCCATGTGCTTCCCCTCCTTCAGTAGCTGGTCTGGATCTGAGCAAGGTGCTGTATGCACATGTGAACGGAACTTGCATTGACCCAGCAGAGTTTAACCTAACCACAGCTGTTCCAGATTACAGCACAACGCAGCGCAAGTTCAACAGCCTGATCTCCACACTGATGAATCAGGAATTCAGGGAGGTGGAGAGGAACTTTACTGAAGGCCAGAGGAACAGGACAGTGCTGGAACCAGCAGAAGGTCAGGTCTCAGCTGCTCACAGGCCTTCTAGTGTTGGTTTAGTCCTGCTATTACTGCTGCCCTACATCCAAGCTTAGACAGGCTGCCTATTAGACCTTCCTAATGCTTAATGAAGGCCTGGCTCAGGTCTAGAGGAAGACATTTGCCAAGAATGTGTTTGGATGGAAAGTTTTGCAGATGAGAGATTAATCCTTCCTTCTGAGGATTGTGTGAAAAGGAAGGAAAATCCATCAGCTACAGGACTAGAATTTTTTTTTTTATCTTGGAGATCTGGTTGTATTTTAAAACCGGCACACAGAGATGAGGACTGAGGAACTGGCTGCTGTACATTGTCATAATGAAAAACAGCATAGTATAAATGTGTTAAATGACATTGAGTGAACTCGGTATACAGTATCTGATCCATTTGAAATGTTCTGGGGCCATTAAATGATGCTGTTTTAGGAAACCTATAGCTAATGGTTGGTGTAACAGTAAAACCTGTGACCCATAAAACAGCTATATTTGCATCGACGTTCACCTCATTAATTATATTTATGAGCTACAGTATTATTGAGGACATTCAGTACAACACTACAAATGGAACATGAGTCACTTTTTGCTGTGTTGTATTAATCTATATAATATGTGAGCAGGAAGTATTTCCTTAAGCTCACTTCCTTATCAGTCAGTTTATCAGGCAACATTAGACGCTGACTCCTGTTTCTTTCATCTGGGTGAATGTAGATGTTTCTAGTATTCATATTTATGCATTTTAATGCAAGGCTTAACGGCACTCCGCTCTCTAAGCTGCTCTGTATTCAAACTAAGTGAATAGGTTTATCCCTGCTTCGTGATGCTCGGATCACAGTAAATTATCTTTTCTTTTTTGCTTCTTTACTTGATTAACATCTTGAAACTGTTAAACACATGCTTCAGCACAGTGTTTCTGGTCTAAACCCAGCAATGTGAATTTGAGTTAATCTGCAGCTCAGTGGTGTGGGGTATGGGATGCAGATTTGGATTGATACGCAGGTCACACTGCAGTGCTTTTATACCATGAACTTTGCTCTGAATTAATTAGAAAAATATTTAAAGGGCAAGGCACTCACAATCAGTTAACTGGAAGCAGAAGTGAAGGTTCATATAAAACAGCTGAACTGGCTCGGGCAGTGTCAATTAGTTATGGTTTGTATTTGTTCCAGCTTAGAGTGCGAGAACGAGAGTAATGTAATATGAGTGGTTGAACCCCTGTATTAGGTTGCAGTGACAGTCACAGCCGAGGTGCGCGTCAGCACTGGGTTTGGCCGGTGCCTCAACAAAAAAACCCTCTCTGGAATCTAGACAATTGTGGGCATCTGTGAGATCATGTATGCAGAACAGGGTAGATAGCAGATTCGTCAGTGTGTTGCACTGCTCTGTGATGCAGAATGAACAGCAGTTTGAAAAGATGCGGTTGGCTGGTTTCACGCCTCTTCCCTTGAACCTCCGAGGTTGGTGGCTGTCGTATGAAAGGGGAGAGCTGGATAGTGGGTGGGAACTGGCAGAATTCCTTCACATGCAGATTGGTGTGAGATTATAAACAGTCCCATGCACACCTCCAGCCCAGAGAACTCAGCTGTGATGAGTTTATCGAGCAGAGGTACTTAGCATATGCTGATGTGATGTGACAGGATAAGAATGACACAACTGGATGAGTTGCCTTCTCTAATTTACAGAACTGATCTAGTTCAGATAAGCTTATGTGATTAATTAACAGATGATATGTCTACAGCTGGAAAGTAACACATATTTGTATTTTTCTCAGATGTTCTTGTAACGAGAGCATACAGTATGTGTGGTCTGAACTTACATTATCTGCTGCTGCTCCTCACATGCCAATGACAGACAGCTGCATGAATCCAGCAGTTAGCTGTACTTACACAATTAAGTGATCAAATACATATTTGCCTCTTGGTGACTCCTGCTCTCATATTTTCTAACCACACACACACACACACACACACACACACACACAAAATCTCTTGACAGACAGTACTTGCATACATTTCAGACTCCCTCATTCACACACACACACACACACACACACACACACACCTGGGCATTTATCACACTCGCCTTCATGCTCAGATGGCCAGACAGGATGTGACCTCCTACAGCTGTAGGAAAAATACATAAAAAAGAGCCACTGAGGCGCCCAAGACAGGAGAAATGTTTCCATCCACTACATCTCTGCCAACTCATACAGAGCAGCCAGACGTGAGAGCAGAGCCAGGAGCGTAACACAGAGCAGACGACACTGGACTTCACCACAGAAAAGGAAATATATTTAAAAAATGGTTCATACTGAAGAGCTGCTCAGTCATCAGCAGAGGAATTTACACAGGGCAGTCTGAAGTAAACAGTTTGTCATATACAGAATCATTTCAATTTCAATTTTTTTTTTTTTTTTGCACAACACAGTTCATTTTGCAAAATGTGTCTCTGTGTGTGCACTTCTGTCTGAAACAGTTACACTGAATAAAAATCTGTTTCCCGTTTTGATTCAGCTTCATGAAAACATTAATATTCTCTGATGACACATTTCTGTAATGGTGAAACCACTATAGATTTGTGTTTTTTGTCTTTTTTTATCTCTAGGATTTTTTTTTTTTTTACAACAAAAATTAAATTGAGACATGAACACATCTCACTACACAGCTGGTAAGAATTTGTTAGAAAGTTGTCCGAAATGTCCTGATGTGCCCAAAGATGTGCATAGGTCTTTTTTTTTTTTTTTTTTCTTTTTTCCCCATTATCTTCATACTCCACTGGTCTTCACTTGGTCTGAATTTGTCCAGACGTATGGAATGTGCTGTGGATAACAGTAGCGTTACACTGCTAACACTGATAATGCAAGTCTCTGAATGTTCACATGCATGAGAACTCAGCTCTCAGAGGTATGGACTTGTTTAAAGAGACAGTATCTGGCAGTGGTTACAACAGCAGTGTGATACATAAGGAAAATGAATGGGGTTGCAGTGAGGGGTGTTTTATAATGGCTGATGGAGATTTTATATATA
>JANDJT010000199.1:13869805-13897143 GCA_024331685.1 Stegophilus panzeri | reverse complement strand
GATAATGAGATTCGTTGACAACGATTTTCATAATCGATTATTATCGATTTTATCGATTAGTTGTTGCAGCTCTAGTTTGCACATTAGCTACAATGATGGCAGACTGAAATGAGGCCCTCTGGAATACTGACCCAGGTTGAAAGTGTGTGTGCTCTATTGTAAATTCTGTCTATGGTGCCAAAGGCAGTGGAGAGAGAGAGAGAGAGAGAGAGAGAGAGAGAGAGAGAGAGACAGACAGAGAGAGAGAGAGAGAGACAGAGACAGACAGACAGAGCTATGTGGCTGTGTGCATTTGTGGATGTCTTTGCTATTTATGGAAGTGCTGTGGTCAGTGTTCAGGGTCATGTGAGGAAGCACATCTACACTGCCCTCTATACACACACAGTCACATCAGGACAGGAAGTGAGGAGCAGTATAAGTTCCAAGAAATATATATGGGTGCACCTGCATGAATACTGTCTCATATCACACTGACACGCTACATAACTGCAGAATGGGCACGTTATGTTCCACAGAGCTCCTTGTATAGTCTGTGGTAAAATAGGAAAGCATCTTTATTTGCCCTGGGATCCAAACTGAAAGATTAGACTTCGCAGTTTCAGCTTTGCAGTCCTTTACTGTCTGTCTTTTATATTTATATATTTATATTTTTCTTCTAAGTAAATTCTGTTTTTATGTCACTGGACATCATACCGTGTATAGTTGTGTGAGACCAATACAATTTTAATTGATTTGGTTATTAAGCATCATATGCATAGTAATAATTAAACATCAAGTGAAGTGTGAAGTAGAGAGGCCTGTTGCAGAGCCCAGATTTTACCTGCGCTGTGTTTCGCTAGATACTTGTCTTTGTACTGCTTCTTTTTCTTGCCAAACCAAGTACAACTGGCTTGCTGCTCCTGCTTAGTTTTCTCCATCGCTATGCAGGCCACCCGCCTTGAAGAGGAAGAGAAAAGAGTCTGAAATGGCTGTTTTACATCTTCTTGTGTCTGTTATTTATTTCAGCTACCCTACCCTTGGACTGATTTGAGTCCAGCTTGTTACAGTTTCTCAGTTCTGAGAGGAAAATATAGAAGGCCCATTTGAAAAGCGATGAACTCACCACTCTTGCAGCTCTGGGGATGGAATGAGCCCAGCTGTGCCATTCTTTGTGTTCTCCAGCCTGCCCTGCCACCAGTTATGGTCATCCTTGTTGATGATCTGGATGATGTCTCCCACTCTAAACCGAATGCCTGCCTCTTTGCAAGGAATGAGCTCATCTTTGGCTGGGTCATACTCAAACTGTGCCCGCACATAGATCTGAAGAGAGAGAGAGAGAGAGAGAGAGAGAGAGAGAGAGAGTGAGAGTGAGTGATGATCAGGGCTACAAAATCCTAGTTATAATGCTAAAAACCTAATGGATCAAAGAACAGACAGGTATAGTATCTACAGAGGCAGTAGAAAGTGACAGTCATCAAAAGAGAGGAAATAAATGTGAAAGGAGGAGGGGATCTTGATCAAATTCATGCTCTGGGGAAGTAGTGTGAGAGAGGAGTGTGTGTTTTAGCTAAAGGAATAGATGACAGTGTATGTGTTTCATGAATGTGCATGAGTAAGCTTGTGTAAGTGTGTGCAATGAGCTAATGGAAGGAGAGACGCTCAGGCAGCACTAAGTCACTAGGGAGCTCCGGTACAAAATAAACCTGAGCCCATGTTGCCATGTTCGACACTATGGGATTTAAGCTAGGGTAGTGTGTGGCACTATCAACCAACAAAAACCTCAGTCTACCTCCATCACAAATCATATCCACAGGTCCCATTCAAAACTCTTGTGGGAAAGTGAGAAAAATAATATTTTCTGTATTGAAACATCCTGTTTTTTCTTACTCAACGCCACTGAGAGTGTTTTATTGTGAGTGTCTCAGTATCTTTGAGACCTTTGCAGGAAAGTGTTAATTAACTGCTGTTGGCAAGTGGATGCCCTCATTTTCATATGTAAGGCCATGCTGAAGAAAATCCAAATATATACTATATGGCCAAAAGTTTGTGGACACCTGACCATAACACTTGTTGAACTTCTTGTTAACCTCCACTCTTCTGGGAAGAATTTCATGAGATTTTGGAACATGGCTGTGGGGGTTTGCCCATTCAGCCACAAGAGACAGTGAATTCAGGCACTGATGTTCGACAAGGAGGTCTGGTGGAGCATTTGATGCTCAACTTAGAGTACTTCCACACCAACACTGGCAGACCGTGTCTATATGGACCTTGCTTTGTGCACAAAGACATACTGGAACATTTTGTACCCTTTTGTTCCAGTGAAGGGAAACTGTAATGCTACATCATTTCTTATTAGCTTTAACTGTTAATATGAAGGACTCTTTGAATACTGGACACTAGTCTCATTAGGGCTTCCCTGCTTAATAATAAATAAACCTTAACCTCATATTTTTAAGGTTGAGTTGATTCTGTGAGATGATACATAATACGACATAGTATACTTTTATTTTCATATCTAGTATGGGATTTGTTCAGCAGATTGGGGTTGTCTTACCTTGACTGATATTTTACCCTTGATTGTAGGTCTGGAGATCTAGGACATGAGAGCATTCAACTCGTCATGCAGCATAAAGATACTGGGCTGAAGATTATTATGTGTTGGAAGTGGGATGATGAAATAAGTGTTAGAAATTACAGCTAATCTCTGGAGGAATGATGACCTAACAGTAAGAACAAAACATGATGGCAGAGTGAAGCGTCAGTGTTTTCATCCATATTAAGGATTAAGTGTGACGCAGTTACATCATGACAGACGAGGCTGTACTGCCATCTACTGGACACCATGGGATTAATTCAGAGAACAAAATGCTCAAGTGCAATGAAAAACAAAGGGATCAGCGTTATCAATTACATTTATATGTGGTTAAGGAAGTTAATCAACAATGATTGAAGTTTCTGAAATTTCTGAAGTTTTTCTTTGTAATCTAGGTAATATTCTTTGTCAGAGTGTGTTTGCATGCTCTGTGAAATGAAACCGAGCCCTGCATGTTGCCACAGTGGTAGAAAAGGCCACACATCACTCTCAGCCAGAAGGGGGCAGGGCACATAGCAAGGTTGGGTTTGGAACTCTGCAATACACACCTTGGGTTTTCAGGACCATCTTTAAACGAGACTGAAAATCATTTGGGGACAAACTGATACCGGAGCAGGGTAAATGTCCACAATAATACATCCAGAATAATCTATAATTACACAGCAATTTACTATTCTTTATCTTAACCTCAATCTTTTACCTTCAATAAACTATTATATTTTAGAAACATATAGAATATATTCAGGTCAGTATTATCTACTGAGCTGTCAGTCCACTGACTTAAACAACACTGTATTCATAAAAAGCTGCTATGTGTGGAGGAAGGATAAGAAGGGAATGGCAACATGGTGAATAGGCAGCTAGTTTTTTAGTAATACAACTGCTTAATCTATTTCTCACACACACGCCCAAACACACGTGTTGTGACATAGGATTATGCATATGTAATGTATGTAACTAACTATATGTAATAAGAATTTTATACAACTAACCCAAAATATAAGCTTAACTGTTAAAACTGATCATTTATTCCATTCTCTGTTGATCTGAGTTCTCTCACCTCCTTGTGTTCGTAATGTTCTACTTTCCTAGTGATGGGTCATGGTCGTTTGTTTTGGGATTTATTTTTCCTTCTAGGCTCGTTTTGTATGGTATTTTTAGTTTGCTGATCATAAACTCCTTTATCTTGTTTTCAGGATTTCCAGGAATGCCGAAAAACCCCTAACCTTAACCTCAGTAATAACTATGAATGGTTTTACCCTTTCAATTTTGAAAAAAAAAAGAAGAAGAAAAAAGCATGATGTCTTTACACTGTCTTTAGCCCTATTTGAATTAGATTAGTTTATAAGGGGGGTATCTGTAAGAAATGTTTTTATGGGACTCCTCAGGAATAAAATGCTTGCGTCCTAAGAGGAATATAATTAAAACCCACTAGAAACTTGCTCCCCTCTGGTATTGTCTAGCTCCACAGATGTTTACATCACACGGTCAGTTAAAGGCTGAGAAGATAATAACTGCAAATGATTAGCAGTTTGAACATAAACTATGAAATCATTTACATTATTAATTTACGACCATTTAACATTAGATTTTTAAGGAGCTGGCAATGATACAATGAGTTATTATTTCTCGATAATTAAAAGTTGATGATCTTGTGCATATGTGAACATAAAGTAATGTTTTATACCCATAGCTGCTATTGTAATGCCTCATTTAATCAACCTGTGGGATCTAGCTTTTCTTAATGATTTTTTTTTCTTTCTCCATCTGAAGATGCTTTCCAGGTTAGTGTGTGTAGTTGAGGCTTTACCACCCAGACAAGTATATGGCAGAGTGCCTCTATCAAAAGCAGCTATTTTTTTCTATCCATTTCATGATTCAGGAAGTGTTTAATATCTGGGGAGGGTCACTGATATGTGCACTGTGAAAATAAATACTGCATGTAGCAGCAGTCAAACATATTTTCTCCCCCCAATGCGAGGTGATCTCTGCTTAGAAATTCACGGACACTGACGGAACTAAAACGATCAAGAAGGACAGAGAAAAACAGTGCAATACAAACACATCCTATTCAGTTGTGTGCTTCCAACTTCGTGGCAACAGTTTGGGGAAGACCCACATGTGAGTGTGATGGTCAGGTGTCCACAAACTTGGCCATTTATCCTGCTTCCTGAATTAGAGAAATCATGGATATAGTACCTCAAGTGGTTGGACAACACTACAGGTTCCATCGTATACAATTAACGGTGGAAATGTAGCTTTAGCAACATACTGATGATGAAATAAAAATTTAAAAAAACAAAGTGTCTTAGTATGGTGTAGCGTCACCACATTATTTTCTGCCTTTCCTAAATAGTCCTGACAATTCTCTCTCTCTCACACACACACACACACACACACACACACGTAAGGGATTCTCTCATCACCTGGCGTGCTTTTGGCTGGATGGTTGATGGCAGGTCCTGTAAAAATAAAACCCAGCAGTGAAAGAAAGGCCAAAAAACCCCAAATATACAGTGATAATACAATAAAAACACACCAAGTATAACCTATGATTTATCGTTATACCAAACCGATAGAGTGTATACCTCTAACATGCTTTTCTTAATGTATTTAAAGAACATGGTGTGATGTTGAGAGTAATAGAATAGCAAAGCAAACAGAAGCAGAGAGCAGGCAAGCATCACACTCTGTCCAAGCATCTGTTTACCAGAGATGAGTCTTTCATTCCCCAAGCCACCAATGGCAGGATCTCTACAGGAGCGATGGATTCCCAAACCAAGTCACTTCCCACGGGATTGATCCAAGGGTACACATGCTCGCTCAGTGTTTATAAGGGATTAGGGGCTTTTTGACAGACATGCTAAATTACTGTATTACACTGCATTACTGCTCTCACTGACATATATCATAGGTTCGTTGAGGATGTCTGGCTATTGTGGAAAATACCTGGTGTTCCCAAGTCTGTAAAGTCACTTTTCCACTGGACAGGGTGGTAAATTTAATTATCTGAATCCAGAGCTACCCGGAGCCTGGTTGACTATCTGTGTCTGATCTGTTCCCTATCACGGTATAACGGTACCTGCGAAAGTAAAAGGAGCTTAAGGAAAATTGTCAGATGGACTCTATATGGATTGGTCCCACAAGGACACCCTAAAGAATATACTTCCAGTTTATACCAAAGACTCACCTTTTATTTAGTGGATTATCTCATCTAGATACTGTAGACTTGTAGCTAAGAACTGCTGCTGAAAGACTATAATGCTCATACTGAACATCCTTGCAGCATATTTAGTACTGTTTGACCATATAATAGTGTCACCCAGAAGAGGATGGGTTCTGAGGGACGTTGTCTCAGGGAGTCCTGTGTCTGGCTTGCACATTAAGGATCTAATTGTATATCCGAATTTCTGCTGCTTTGTGACAATGTCTATTGTTAAAGGTGCTATGTCAAATTGAACTGAACTGAAAGTATGCCATTATATAAAGTAATAAACAGTAGTGCACTATTTAGACATACTATTTATTAGATGGGATTTAGGATACAGTCTGACTCATGTCCATTCTGTGTCAAATGTATTTGACCAATCAGTGGTCTGCACTATTTCTAGCTCCACCCATACGGCCCTGTTGGGTACATGTAGTATCCAACCAAGATTGGTTACCTAGGTATAGCATGGGTCATTTGGATAGTGTATATAATGACACAGTGTGGGACTATGGATCTGTTTCTGCACTGTGCAGTGGAAAAGCCTTTAAGTTTCACAAGTTTGTTGGTGAGAGATTAAAACTCCACACACACTGTGTACACAGACAGTCAGGTGTACAGATTACAGCAGCACACAGCACACCAATTTGTGAACTGAGATAACGGAAACTAAACACTGATCATCCTTTAATCATTGTGTGTAATAATATTTTCTGACAGGGAAGGTTTTTAAATAGGCATTAAACATTTTCTTAAAACTATTATTAAATATAAAAAAAGTGAAAATGTGAAATTCAGTACTGTCATAATAAAACATATATTCCAGAGGGAATAAAGTTTTTAAAAAAAAAAGATGAAAAGAAAAAGATAATCAAGGACAACATTAAGGGAGATCTCCTGGAAGGTAGGGGTTGGGGGTAGGGGGAGGTCGGTCATTTGAGATGACTGTGGGGTCCTTACCAAGATAGAACTGTTAACGCTGGAATGGCCATTAGCAGGGGACTGTCTGGAGGTGGTAGGGGACTCTTTCTGTAATAAGATACACAGGTCAGTGATACAGCAGAGAGACAGCAGAGAAACCTGGACAGTGGCCTCTGCTACAGCAAGAAAGGGGGTTGGGGCGCAACATGTTGGGCAATACCACACTGCAAGTTTTTCCACCCTTGAAATATGTGTATTTAACTGACTGAGACGTCACACACCGATAATTGGAGCACATGTGGGTGGAGGGAGAAAAGCTGGAAAAGCTCTGTCCTAATAAATTGCTGTCTTTATATTCTACAATACAACGTACATCTTATTTCCTGGCTGAACCATGTGCTATGACTGTGCAGGTGTCATTATTCCGCTATCTTGGTTGTGAAATTGGTGTGCAATAGCGTGTGAGCCAGGACCTGGGCTCTGTGTGCGCTGTATGATGCAGCGTCTCAGGGAAAATGCGTTAACACTCAGCCACAAAGCAGGCAGTTAGTCACACACAGAACGTCCACAGCAGTCCCAGCCCAACCCAGAGCACTCAAAAGGATAACAAACAGACTGAGAGAGAGAAAAAAAAAGGGAAAAAAAAGAGTGAGAGAGGGTCACTGGGTTCTTTACCTCACAAGATGACTGCTGTATCCGGTAGCTTGGTACAATCTTAAAGGTGATGCTGCCTCTCATCTCCCTCTGTGCAGAGAAATGCACAGTATAAATAATAATGACAGGTTAAATTTTTTCCACTGCCATCTGTCACAATAAACAGATTCAATTTGAGGTTTTTTTTTTCTCCAGACTTTTTACATACTTTCAAAACATGTTATGAAGAATTTACACAGTACTGGGTACGAAATAAACGCTTTTACAAGAACAGTGATGTGATCTGCACTCACAAGCATTTTCTGGAGCTGCTCCACTGTCTGATTAGCTACACCAATGCCGTTGATCTCCCGGATCTCATCTCCAATATGTAAAGTTCCTAATTGATGGAACATGGAGATGCACGGATTAAAAAGTACAGGGTGGGCTCTGTGACCACAGACTGTGTAAAATGGTGCAAAGTGCAGATGCATGTGCAAAAGGAGTCAAGCAAACCAACTCAGGTCATCAGATGTATGTAAATCCCTGTATATACACTATATGGCCAAAAGTATGTGGACACCTGAGAGTCATACCCATATATGGGCCTTCTCCAACCGGTTACACAAACTGACAGAGGTCAAATCACACAATTTTCAAGAATGTTTTTATATGCTGTAGCATTAAGATTATCCTTCACTGCTACTATGGGACCCAATCTTGTTCCAGCATGACAACACCTCTGTGCACAAACCAAGTTCCATAAAGACATGGTTTACCAAGGTCAGAACTTGAACATGAACATGAGTGGCCTGCACAGAGCTCTGACCTCAACCCCACTGAACACCTTTGGGATGAACTGAAACGCTGACTGCGCGCCAGGCCTCTTCACCAGACATCAGAGCCTTCCCTCAGTAATGCACTTGTTGCTGAATGGGCACATCCCCATGGCCCACATTACAAAGTCTAGTAGAACACTGTCCTAAGAGTGGAGTCTGTTATAGCAGAAAAGGGGGACCAAGTCCCTATTAATGCCTATGGTTTTGGAATGGGATGTTAAAGCACAAATTGGGGTGTGACGGTCAGATGTCCACAAACTTTCGGCCATATAATGTATCTATAATATCTGTAATATAACAGTCTTTGTATTACCGTATTTCTGTATTAACTGTAGTATTACTGTCCATGTCATGGGTTAAAAACCAGACATATTCACAAGTCCATTTTTGCACGCCTGAGTCAAGTCTCATTAGTTAACACACACATTTTCAGCTGTAGGTGTTTTCTTGTACAGATGTTGTAAGACACTAGTATATTATTTCTAGGAAAAGCATGGCAGTGAACACTGTACAGGGTAAAGCTTTACTAGTGTTTAATGTCAGAAACTAAACTCAATATATGTAATGAAACACTTATTTGCACAGATTTACTGAAAGCATAAATGTTGGCTAGATGGGCAGCACAAACTAACCAACATTTCTGGAAGTGTTTTAATGTGTCTTAAAGAAGTATTTTGCAGATGCCTTTATATTGATGCTGCACTTATTTCACATCAGTGAACCCTCTGGATTGGACCCCCTCCCAAACCCAGGTAGATAGTTTACCCCGTGACAGCGTGACAACTTAACCATTAAAATAATCGAAACTACACGACAGTTATTTTCTAAGGTTCAAAATAGACCAAGTTGATTGTTAACGCCTAACCTCATCTTACCGGATTACTAAACAATAGCTTAAACAAAAACTGACAGAAAACAACACAGCATATAAAAGTCTGCAACAGACCCAAACATTTATTTAGTGGAAGGTCTTCTATCGATGATGGCTTCACTGTAGATCAAGATCATAAGCTGAATAACTTAGCCATTGAGATCTGTAAGATCTGAAAAGACTGGATTTAGTGATTTATTTACTGTTATTTCCATCGCCATAATTGATCAGATTTTTGTTCGTGTTTATCCAGACTGAGGCTCCCCGAGTCTTCAGTTTTATTTCCAAGTCGATTGATGAGTCGAGTCCAAGTCCCTACACCTCAAGTCCTCTCTGTTTAAAGACATCTGCACTGAGGGAGTGAAAAGTAGTGAAAAGATGACTGGGTGCTAAAACGTGAACATGTATGGTCCTGGACAGTATACCTTGTCTATGAATCATGCCACCATGCATTATTCTGGCCACGATGCAGTGGTTCAGGTCATTCATCTTCAGCGTGATACCCTGCAACACAGGAGAGAACTGAGCTCAGAGTGTCTGTGCCACAGATCACAATATCCGAACATTGATTAAAAAAACAAACAAAACACACACACACCAGAGTAAAAGAATTATAAGAGAATAAATAGAGGACATGTGAACGTGTGTGAATGAGTCTTTCGAGCACACATACCATGGGCTCATCGGTGTTCTTCTGGAACTGCACCAGGCGTACTCGAGTGACGTTCTCCAAGTCCATGTCCCCGTTGGTGCTCTCAGGTGAGTCTCCGTTCAAATACGGTGAGGTAGGAGGGGGTGTGACCCTCAGTGCCTCATCACTGTATACTTCATGAGCTACCACATCATGAGTCTGCAGTAAGGCCTAGTGGGTGGAGAGTGGCACGTGCACACACACAGTATAATTACACACTAGTGCACGACACTTATACAGGGTGTAAATCCATACATAGGGTAAATTAACACAAATCTTTAGCAAAATGCCTTCCAAAATATTTCATACATAGTATTATATATATATATTTTCCAGATAGCCTTTAAGAAAGCCTTTGATAAAAGAACAACGTATTGAAATCATTCTCATGGCTGCACCAGGAAGCTGTCACAAGGTTGCAATGGACTCCGTACGCGTTTACAAAGAAATGACATCCCGTGGAGGATTTTTTGTAAATAAAGCTACATTTTGCTAAAAAAATTTAATTTCCCCTATGTACGGAGATGTTTGGGACACACTGCACTTTTTCCTCAATTAGAGACAAAGACTCTCCTAACATTACAATCAAAATGCTGTGTGACAACACATAGTAAAGAAAAATTCCAGCAAATATTTAGTTCTGCAACTAATGACTTACATTTTTGTTACATCATGTTATATCCTTCCACACCCCTATTATCATATTTAAAATAAGACACCATTATAGTGAGCAACTTGTTTCTGTGTTCCTCAAGCAGAGAGATTCATATACATAATAATACTTGTGAAACACCTGGGACTGAAATCACGAGACTCAAAACGTAACCGATAACGCTTCTAGTTAAAGTTTCCACTCTGCTTCAATCCTAAAGGCTTGTACTGTACTACCGCCACACTGGGACAGTTCACGCAGAGTGATTTCACAAAATCAGCCATTTACAATTTTGTTTTTGTGTCAGCGGTAAACCTTAACAGATCCCTTAGTGCCAACACTCCAACATAAACATCTGACCAAATGTATCCACAATGAAGCTCTCAATCCAAGTCTTAGTACGTTTACACCACACCTTTCATCTTTCTTTTTAAACGCCTCACACTTTAGCCTCCGTAAAGAATAAACCGCCTTGTAGGATAAAAACAACAACGACATAAATAACACCACAGAATCATAAAATGGAGAAGAGCTTTCAGCTCACAAATGTAGAAAAAAAAAAGACAGGAAAGCTCATACAACTCACAAGAGCCAAGTACCCTATTAATCCTCACCCTCTTCACTGACACACTGCTGTCCTGTGGGAGTCTGGAATAGCACTTTGGAGTGCTTTTAGTCGTCCTTGGAACGGGGAAATGTGGAGTCAAGGTCAACAGCAGGCCGGAATTCAGTTGTCTGTACCTGACTGTGCCTCTCTCCTCCCCACTTTCTCTCTCTCCGTCCTCCCCCTCTCCCCTTCAGCACCAGGCCTGGGCCCCTCTCAATTTACCTGGCACTCAAAGTTGGAAAGGGTGACATCACAGTGCTGCAGTCCCCCCCCCCGCCACCTTCCCAGCATCTGCTTCTCCCTCTCTCCGTTCCAGACTCCAGCGTTCTCCAGACAACTCACGACAAAACGTTTCCTTTTCTTTTGACAACTGAAATCTGTTCCACAGCTACTCTCGTATAGCTCACGTAATTCCCTCTTGGCTCCTAATCTCTGTCTCTTGCCCTCGCTCAGTTCCAATCCACATACCCCTGCTCTCTTATCTCACATCCTCTCTCAAAGCTGAATAATCAGCTTTTCCTTTATTAGGTTTTCAATCTCTTCCACATTTTTTCTGCTCTATACATCTTCCCTCTTCGCTTAGACACCTTCATTCTTCCCCTGATATCTACAGCAGTGGTTCTCAAACTTTTTCAGCGTGAGGCCCTCGTTGTGTAGGGTGCCTCCCTTTGCGGCCCCCTAGAATTGGATGATTTTCGCAATTTTGTTTTTTTCCCCCCACGCTAGGCACTTCAATATTAACTTTCTCAGCTAAGACACTACGTCCTCTATCTAAAAATGCATCCATTTTAAATAGTCTTAGGTTTTATCAGTGTGTGGCTAACAGTACTGTACACTCGAATATGAACGGATGTCTCTGTTTGGTGTGTGTCTTAAGTGTGCTGTGTACAACTGATTGCATTCATTAATATTTCTCATTGTTATGTACATCATAGTTCAAAAGGTTGACAATCCCGACTTACATACAGCTAAAATTTATTTAAAAAGAATAACGTTCTTGAATTTCTATGCGGCCCCCCGGGTGCTATCTGACGGCCCCCAGTTTGTGAACCACCGATCTACAGAAAGCTGACAAGTGTGTATTCCTTTTAAGCTCTGTTAGTTTCTCCTCTAACACATTACTCATGTCTCCTCATTATCTGAGCTTTCTTGACCAGGAGGGACAGCAGTGTACAGGACATAGACTCACCTTTTTATGTGTCCACTGCTGAAACTCTCATATGCCATTTGTCCCACTGATAAGAGCACAAGCCTTCTCTCTCACTTATCGATTACTAAAGTTCAACCCTGAGATGATGTAATTACTCAAAGAGTCACTGAATGCAAAGTCCAGACTGGTTGTTTAAATTGATTTCGAACAGTTTTGCATGTCAACCTGGGAAAATGTGTCCGAGAGTACTTTGTGGAATGAAATCTTTCAGTCCCTCCAGGATTTCGCGATTTTGTGATTGCAGAAATGAAGGCAAAATCAAGCAAACTCTGCAATGTTTCAAAATGACCGCAGATTTGAGCCAAGATGCGTCATGTGACATCATCAAAACGCACACTCGGCCAAAGCCCTCTTTGATTCATGTATGTCAAACATGACTACAGCTAAAAGGTCTTTTTTGGCAATTCAAGTAGTTTTCCGCAAAATAAAAGCACGAAAAACTCCACAAATTGCATCGCAATTTTTTAAATAAGCCACAGCAAAATCAAGCATTTCTGGCCGCAACAATCACACAAAAAAAAAAAAAACTCAGCGAAATCCTGGACCGATCTTTATACTTTTAATGTTTAGACTTTAAGCTATCTCTGCACACTATATGTGCTGAATAAATAAATGTCTATACTTGAAATCCAAAATGTCACAGCTGTATGGTTTTTACATACGTTTATGTACATCATGTTATCTTGCACTTCTGTAAAAGCTGAAGTACAGAATTCTGCAGAAAATGCAAGAATGAGGCTGAGTTGTAGACAGCGTGCTAGCAGCTATGGGTTTGGACAAAACGGGAACAAGCAAACACTGATCTAAGTCTTCACATGGTGGTGGTGGATTGCATTTGTGTTTAGTTCAATGACTATTACGCGTTTGGAAAAGCAAACTGTAAAATATGTAAGATTCCACCAGAAATATATATTATCCTTAAGGTTTGCAAGAAAATATTTTCTGAACCATTTCCAATTTTCAAACAGCAGTATACATTTGGAATAAAATACAGGTAGCGCTGTCGTTTTTAGTCATTATTTTCCAATAACAGCACATTCTGAAGTGTTTTATTCCTCTTAAACCACAGCAATTTACTAACAATTCATTTTTTATTCATTAAAGTTTAACATATTGTACATTCTATCCATTTATAGTTACATTTAAGGTTGTGTATGGCCCAAGAAACACGTTACTCCCTATAATCACTTGCGTTATACCAGCTATAAACTATAAAAAAAAAAAAAATCATTCTCTCACCAGCCTCCATTTTATTTTCTCTTGACGTTAATAAGACAAAATAAAATACAGCTTGTCATGTTACAGAGAAAGCGCAAAGCCCTCTGTTCTGAAGACTATCCCATATCTGAAAACCTAAAGCTTTGCCTCTGATGGTTACTCGAGAGTTCTTCCAAAAATGCTAGATAAACTCACTTTCAACAATTATAAACACTTTTAATCTGTTTATGTGCAGCATCCACCATACAAATCCCTGGACAAGTTGTTACTATAGAAACAATAAAATATTAGATCGAGTGCATTAACATTAACCCTGCAGCTGGAACTACTGTCGGAGCTGCTATAGAAAATGAATCATCATCATCATCATCATCTGATCAGAATCAAGCCTTTAACTGCACTGTGGTGTAGCTTTCACATGTGCTCGGGTAACAGAGCTAGTCCTGGAGATGCTGTGACAGTTTAGTCAATTTAGTTAACTTGCCTAAGATGACAGGACGCTTTTTTATCTCTTGGTGGAAATACTGTGCACAAGAGCAGGTTAATAAAGCAGTTTAGCTGGCTTAACATATTAACAGCTTAACTTACCATAAAATGGGGCTGGGTTAGGATTCGCCTCAGCTCTTTAAAATCTGTATTATCTGGATAGCAGGAAATCTCTTCTAGTACCTGCAGAAGGACAATAATGACACTCCTACACATAGCTGAGCAACTGTGGGCCAGACAGTAATACTGCACACACAGACATTGCAGACCTCTCTGCTGAATGCGTGTGTGTGTATTGAGTCTAAATCTAGAGCAGCTAAGATTAACATAATCAGTATCCTCATGTGGCATTCAAACAGAACTTGTGAATTTGTGCTTTTAAAATGCTAAAGTGAACACACCACACACACGCTGTTCAAAGTGGCTGAAGTCATGAGAAAAATGCTGTTAAGCAAATGGGAAATATGGTTGCCTAAAATACGCCACCTAATGTCCATGGCTAATGATTTAGCCAGCTGGAAACATCTTTTACTTTGATCATTTAATTTGGAAACGTCTCAAAACTGTATAGAGAATCCACAGCTATGAGAACAGTTCAAATGCTCAAGTGATGAACACTACAAGTGTGAATGAGGTGATGAACGCCATCATTCATAACGTAACATACATGTATATGAGAGTTCCTCACATTCTCATGTTAAAAGGTTAAGCTAATTTTCGGTTTGGTTCTGTTAATTCTTTTCAGTTAAGTAATATAACCTTTAGTTTAATATAATGTTTCTCATCGTTCACGTACAATTCATTTGCCCTTTTACCACAGTAAAAGTTAGTGTTTATGGTAGAAGTCTGTATAAAGGGTGAAGACTGGTGAACTTTCAATATCAGTCATTCGAGGTTAGTTAGTCTTAGCTCATTCAGACCATGCCTCCCACAGAAAATGCAATAAAAAAATAAATAAATACAATAAAAAAAAAAAGTTAACGTGATAAGAACAGGTTATTACTAAGGTATGACTGAACTATGCTGAGAAAGCAGACTAGTATGACTGGTCACAATGGTCATGACGCAAAGACAATCAGTAAACCTTGAACCACAAACTTCCCCTACAGAACATACTTCTGCTTGAACTACTTTTTTTTTTTTTTTTTTTTTTTTTCCCAAAGAAGACATTTTTCATTTCTCATTAACTTATTTCATTATCGTCAGCACTTCTTCTTTTGTATTCATTGTAAATTAATTTGAATTAATCTCTCTCTCTCTCTCTATATATATATATATATATCTATATATATATATATATATGTATGTATGTATGTATGTGTGTGTGTATGTGTGTTCTGTGCTAGTTCTGGTATGCTCATATAAGCTTGCCCATTTAGTGATGCTTGGCTGTCTGAAGTTACTGTAGGCTTGAGTTGTAATGCCACAGGAGGAGGCACTGACCTCTTTGGCTCTCTGAACAGCATCACTTGGAGCATTCCTGATCTGTGGGGAGGACTTGGTGTTTATCTTGTCATACAGCTGGAAAAATATAACAATAGAAATGATTTTAGCAATGTCAACACAATACTGCTTCATGTGAATAAAACACAATATGGAGTAACTCCATAATGTAGCAAAAATGAACAGTTCTGTTAAAGATATTTCACATAGGTAGACTGCTTATATGACATATGTGGTTAAACAGTATGCATTATCAGTAATTAACCATGATTGTGAAGTATAAATGTATCTCAGAAACAGAAGTTTATTTTTAGCCATTACAATAGTTGTATTTTTGACCAAATCACAGATAACACAATATTTCTGAATATGCTTTCCACCAAATATCTCCGGTAGTCTTCAAGTACTTTATTATGTGAAATAAAGTCGTCATTTCTGCTTCTGGTTTTTAATCATGAACAAATGTGACTGCAATTTAGGATTTGTTATTCTGCATAATGTATTGTGCTTATTACAGTCCTGCGTGAGCAGTGTGCACTGACAGCATGCATCACAGGAAATATTCATAATGATAATCAGGCATCAGAACAACCGTAAACAAAATGTGTTGGCAGTTATTCAAACAGCACAACACTTCATTTTTAAGAAGAAAAATATTCAAGTTTTCAAAATTTCAATTCAAAACATCAGTCAAATCATCTATTTGATTTGTGGGGGGAAGGGGGTGGGTGAACTATTTAAAACTGACATCTTCCAAACAAGACAAGCAGCTTTAACACACCCAATGTAATCATTTATTAACTATTTAAAATAAATAAATAAATAAATAAATAAATAAATAAATAAATAAACACTGGCGTGTCTTCAGCTCATGTACTTCATGGTCATAGACAATGACATCTCACCCACAGAGAGAGAGAAGCAGTAAAAAAGTGAACAAAGTATTCTCTGTGGTTTCTGCTTTCTCCAGGTCATCAGCTGAAGTTTGCACTGAGCAAAGGGTATCATTAATTTTCAGTTTAACTCTGATGAGCATGCTTCAAGAAATCACCAATTTGAAAAAATATGGCAGAGAATAAGTGTTATACCATGAATGTTTCTGCAGAAATAAACTTTTAGTTTTTATAAGCACACACTGTAGTTTCCTGAGCTGTGGTTAGATCACCCTGCAGATACTGAACAATTATAGCACTTACACGCTGCAACACAAATAATAGAACAACCACCTAGCAAGACACTGCCAGAATATATATATATATATATATATATATATATATATATATATTCAATCACCTGCTTCTCTTCAGCCATGCTTGAGTATGAAAACCCTGCTTAAGAACAGAGACATTCCCTAGGAAAAACATCTTGAGGGGAAGCAACCTGCAAAACCCACCTCTGACTAATTCCTGAAGTAGCCCTAAAGCAGCCCTTAACCTATTTGTGAGTGCAACACACGTTTAAGAACGACACAGGAGGGTCACGACCCCCAGGTTAAGAACCTAAAAGATATGAATAAGGAAAGTCAGATATACAGAGCATGTTGTTGCAAACAACATAAATCATTCCAATGAGTGAAAGACAAATTACACAAAAAGGCTGAAAAAAGTCACATTGTGTAACTGAATCACTAATCATGATATTATTTAAAGCCTAATAGATTCCTCTACTTAGTATTATGGAAAGTAACAAGAGCGATCTACAATTTCATGTGTACCTTTCAAAACTAACCCCTTAAAAAAAACAGCAGAGGAGCAGGAGTCTAATTTATTCATGTAGAATCTTGAGACATTTGCAGACAACCAAGTTCAGCTTTCTAAACTTTCCAAACCAACATAGTGTTCAAGTAAGCGTTTGTAACTAGAACAACAAAATGACACTAGGCCAGAAAATGGCCACATTTACTCACCAAACATTATTAAAATAGAAAAAACAAACAAACAAAAAAAGACCAGAGGCTCATCAGCTATCATCCAGACTAACCAGACACACACTACAGACAGTACTGCAGCAGCCTGGGCAACCCTGGTTTCTTCCTGTGGATCATGGAGTTCAAGTTTCAAACAAACTGAGCTCTATGTGTACGATTTTGAAAGAGCTGGCAACGTCTTAAAGTGTGGTGCAGGCCACCAGAAAAACAGACCCTGCTGCAGCCATGGTACTGAAGGGAGCAGTCTGACAATAGGTGCCATTGTTCCTGGAGCTGCAGTCGGGTTTTCAATAGTACATGTGCACTCACAGAACCCAAGTGACATTCCTACTGTCCTTACTCGCACAAGACAAGGCGCTACCCTTTAGTTCGCGTACACTGAGACCTTTGAGCTGATGTGCGAGAATCATTTCACACACCACTACCACACACAAAACACAGCTCTGGGTCCACAGCTGGAGCTATTCATACACAGAGAAGCACACCCTTCAACACTACTGAATGTGTACAAACACACAAGATAATCACATGCACGCATGTGTGTGAGTGAGATTTTTATAAACATAGAGACAGCTGATGAAATAATGAAGGAGAGAGAGGTTCTCATTATGTCTCGATATAATATATATTATATTATAATCTTGTGCAGATTAGAATATTTTCAGAGTGGAAACTACTTTAAATACCCCTGCTGCTAGACTTAGACTCACAAGCATGAAAGAAATAAAGTCAATTTATTAATTTCTTTGAAGAGGCACTGTGACACAGGAAATAGGTGGGACTTAGTGGGACTTTTCTTCACACTAATGTGTGAAGTGAGTCAAGCAATTTCAACAACCCACTGAGGGTTGAGGTGAGAAAGCTCAAAAAACTGTAGACTGTCTATACCAAATGCAAAGCAGCTATGGCTGGAACCCTATCAAATCAAAAGACTATGACATTTGAGCTGCTATTTGACCTGCTACAATCACCTTGAGTCTTGGGGGTGTGTGTGTGTGTGTGTGTGTGTGTGTGTGTGTGTATTTGTCTAGGAATCTGTAGGACATGACTCACATCAAGTAGTGTGTGGAGATGCTGGTCCTGGAAGACACTGTGTAGAAAGTCCAAGTCTTTCTCACTGCAATCTGTTAGTGCATGGATCTCCTCCAAGCTATCCAGTACCTGTGACACAGCCCCTACTCAGAGACACACACACACAAGCAAAAGTGTGATTTTCCAACAATGTATACTTGTTAGATGTACAATAAGAAAATCATAATCTCAGAAACATAATTACGGTACATCAGATTCAACACTCAATAACATGCTTTGACATTATTTCTCATAGACATCACGAACACATACAGAATTATAGCTCTGACGAAGGAGGAAAAGTAATTTAGGAACTCCATTACATTCTACAAGTTGCACACACATTACAAATGACAGGACAGGTCAGATAAGATACCTACTTTCTGCTGCTAGCAGTCCTTGAGGAAGGCCAGCATTGGACAAACACAAACATTACATTTACAACAAAGTTTGGAGGATGCTCAGTAGAAGACATTCAGGAGGAAAAAAAAAGAAAAAAAAGAAAGAGAGATGCATTTCAAGCACATGACGCCAAATAACAAGCTTGAACACACATTAAACTGGAGCTTTTATGTAGTTTGTTTGTCTCTCAATGTTACTCCAGTGCTACTGAAATCTTTCAATAAATAACGTTTACACGTTGATGCGCTCTGCCCTGTAATGAACCTGTAAATAAATACTGCCGTCTTGAAGACGCAAAAGAATAACAGTGCTGTTGCTAAACTGCTTCCAGTGCATAATGGGGTTTATCAGTCTTGCTGAAACAAAACACAGTACACAGTGTCTTGGTAGATGAGTACCAGATGACGTGGGATCTTCAGAGAAGTCTGGCAGCTCCTCAGGTGGGTCACCATAGAACGAGCTGAACTTGTGGCTGGACACTGCTGCTAACACAGCACCCTGAACACGAGAACATGAGAATATGAACTCTGTCTTACATTAAAATGTAGACTTTGCAGTGCCAATGTCAGGCTGTACTTATATAATGCTAGTGCTAAGAGTGAGCTTTACTTTGAGCTTTCTCCGTGCATTGAACTTCCTCAACTGTTCCACCGTCTCAGGCAGGTGGATTTTGTAGGCGTAGCGGTCTCTCTCCTGAAAAACACACACACACACACACACACACACACACACACACACACACACACACACACACACACAGGGCATTCCATTTCTTTACAGAAGATGAGGAGATAACAGAACAGTGCTGTGCTGATTTCTTTAAAATGACCACGCTTCTAAAAATATAAATGTATATAAATGTAACTGTAACTAACTAACCACAAAGCCTCTCACCACAAGGAAGCTACTAGTGAGGGTCAAGTGTCGGGTACCTTGAGCCATGGGTGATTGAGGGCCTCGTACACAGTGATCCTCTCAGCAGGATCCAGCATCAGCATGCGTCGCACCAAGTCTTTAGCACTCTCTGAGATGTGAGTCCACTGTCGTGGGTTCATCTGAAGAGGGGGTTACACACACATGCAGCACACAAAAAGAATGATGAGAATGATCTCTAAGAAGTGAATGAACACTCCGTTTTGTACTGTTTTTCATTTATAATCTTTACACATATGCACACAGTTAATGTATCTTTTTAACAATAGTTAAACTACTAAAGAAAAAAAACCCCCTTTTGACAGGTAGCCTTTTCCCAGTGCACACTTAAATAGGGCATATTTCCAAACTGCGTTTCTTATGTGTATACTCAATTACGTAGCCGCAGTGTTTCTCATTAATTACCTAGACTGTGGCGGCCCGCCACAATTGATCTCGCTACATTTTCATAATGAACCATAAATATTGGAGTCTCTAACTCCATCACTGACCCACCAGTCAGTCAGAAATCAGTTCTGATTGGCTGCCTGCCACTGTGACAAAGCGTTAGCGAAGTTACCCGTTCTTCATGAACACTCGTGAAGAGAACACATCCCAATAATTAAAAGGCTAGCTAGTAAACTGGTAGAACACCTCTTGTGTATTAACAACGGTTAAAGATACCTGTATTTCCATATTTGATAGCATATAATGTTAATATGTTGCAAGGGTATCAATCGAAAACTATCAAATTAAACAAAACAAAACAAAAAGACACATGAAGAGTGTGAGAGCATCAATAAAGCGCTTGGATTTTTGCCACGGATCTGCAGCCATAAGCATGAGCCAACCGTTTTGATTTTCCGTAAATATTCCAGCGAGAGCCATCCATTTTCCATTTCAATTGACCCAAAGCACAAAACCACATTTCATACTGATATTTTTTCATGCATCTTCTCAGAGAAACCTATTAATTTTGACAGTCATTGAATTTTCATTTTTCTTCAAACATGCTTGAGTGATACTACTGACAACCAAAAGCACAGGACTGCATTTCACATTGATTGCACACTGATTTTCCTTATTGCCAATTCTTTCATTCCTGCTCTAGTGCACAAAACACACAGATTTACACACAGAGCTAGACTTACACATGAGCTAGCCGATATGACGTCTTCAAAAGTTTAAACTCTAGTCTCTGCCACTGATAATTCAATAGTACTAATGCATAGCCTTGGTTTTGCTTTGAAGAGCATCACCTAATTAAACTAATACCTTGTATTTGCCTTTGATAATGGCCTCAAACAGGCGCTCTTTAGTGCCATAGAAGGGCAGGCAGCCGCTGAGCAGGATGAAGAGGATGACTCCACAGCCCCACACATCCACTGGCTTTCCATATGGCTCTCTCTTCACCACCTCAGGAGCCATGAAATGAGGGGTGCCCACTCGGCCTGTGGAATACACATCATTATATACTTGCTGACCACTCTAATAGGAACACTGGTATACCCGTTCATCTATGCAATGATCTAATCAGCTAATCATGTGGCAGCAATACAGAAAATCATATAGATACAGTTCAAGAGCGCATCACATCAAACATCAAGATGGGGGAAAAAAAACGTGATGTCAGTGACTTTGACTGAGGCGTCAGACTGCTTTGAATATTTCAGAAACTGCTCATCTCCTGGGATTATCGTATATATCGTCTAATATCCAGTGATCAGCAATTCTGAAGGCAAAGACACCTTGTTGATATGAGAGGTCCGAGAAGAATGGCCAGGCTGCTTCAAGCTGAACACACTTTAAAACCATGGTGTACGGAAGAGCATATCAGCTTGCACAACACTGAACTTTTGAGACCAATGGGCTACAACAGCAGAAGACCACACTGGGTTCCAATTCTCTCAGCCAAGGAGAAGAAACTGGGCAGCTGAGGATTGGAAAAAGATCATGCAATGTTTTTCAAATCTTTAACCATCTAGTTTTGGGTATCACTGAGAACTTATTTTCCCCCATTCTGATGGTTGATGTGAACATTAACTCAAGCTCTTGACTTGATTTTATATATGCATGATTTTATACACTGCACTGCTTCCACTATGGCTGATTGGGTAACATCGCCTGGTCTTTTTTCAATCTTCAACTGTTCCTAATAAAGTGGTCAGTGAACGAATGTACACAAAGTATGCAAATATCAGATACAGAGACACGGGTGGATTTTGGGTTTATGGATGTAATTGATCATGCCTGTTAAATCGACAGAAAGATCTTTTTTCGAAATGCCGGTGTATGTTGTAATATGTATAGATATGTAATATGTATAGATATGTAATATGTAGATGTGAGTAAGTGTATGGATGTTATCAGGTTTTAACTGTTTTATATATTAGATGTGGGAGGAGGATTCAAAGCAACCTCATGAACCTTTATACTACTGGCAACACATCTGCCTGAGTTACAGTTCTTGCTTCTGAGAAAATGTCAACAGATGTCTTGGTAATAGCAGAGAAACCCCTGTGAGATATTAGAGGACATGATATTAGAGGACCTGCTGTGGTCCTAGAACTCATGATACAGTGGTTAAGCTACAGAAAAAGTAGAAGTGCTCAGACTAGGATGTCTCACACACACACACACACACACACACACTGGTATGCAGCACAACAGGAAGACTGATTTCCTATGTTGCAGAACAGGAAGACTTTTGCAAGATTAACTTGCAACATAAATAAATCTCACCTCCTGATACCTATTGCATGTACAGAGCAGTACGCATTCGGACATTGCTTACCTCCAGCCACTAATCCTGACTCTCCGAGCTGTATAGCAACTCCAAAGCCACCCAGCTTCACGGGAGCAGAGTTCTCCTTTGATGCCAGCAATACACAGTGAGGCTGCAGGAAGGGGAAAAAAAAAAAACAAAAAAACCGCACACAAACCGCATTATTTTTCCACACAGACTAAAGGAACCCTAATAATGCCTACTGCAGCTCAAGTTTTGTACGTTCACATCCAAAATCCAATTTTGTGAGCAGTTAAATCATTTTTTGTTCGATTATTTGAGGGGGTATTTAGTATTTATTTTCAAAAGCAAAATTATCTTATACAGCTTTTTGAAAATTTATTAACAATCCTCCCCAAGCCATAATCATCCAAGATTCAAATTACACATAATATACCTAATGGGTATAAACATTTTTGCTATGGGGGTATAGAACAACCAGATAACCAAAATGACAACACAGTGTCTTGTTGCTGTGGTCTTCAAAAAAAAACTGTGGTTGAGGCTTCCCCTTTCTAGTCTTAAAAAAAAAAAAAGCAGCATCTGCAGTTTATCACACAAGTGTTGATCTGCATGATATAACCAGTGGCTCCAGAGGAGAATGATTATAATTTTGTGCAAATTGTAAAGGGAAGCAGAGAAAACAATTAAAAATTTTGCAGTTAACCCTATAGCACAGAACATTCCTGAGATTGTGGAACAGCAAATCTGATGGTTTCCAGAAAGAAAAACAATCACACAGTAAGTAACTTGGCATGAAACTAAAATAATTTGGACTCATGACAGTAATAGATTCTTAATTCGTCTACTCTGACTGTTGTTTGTATTGGATTTAGAACCTCCAAATATTTATGAATTTTTTTTTTCCTGGTTTTGCATATCGATATTGATTATTTGTTATAAAGCGTACTTGGTGTTGTTCTCAAGTACACGTCTATTGTTCTCTGGAGTTAATGTGGAGTGAAACTGCTTGTTAAGAATGAAACTAATATTACTTTTGTTACGCTGAGAAACATCATATAAGCACTAACACTCTGCTTTTCTTTTAAAGGCCTAAACTGACTACAGACGTAATGGCAGAGGACAATTTCACCAATACCTCCCCTATAATCAACACTAATGCTGAAATACAAATACAAGACCATCTAACTAGAAAGTGTGGCAATTTCAGTTTGAATGATGGCAGTCTCCGGGTCCCGTTGGCGGTCTTCTATTTGCTTATCTTCCTGTTTGGCTTAGTTGGCAACCTGCTAGCCCTCTGGGTGTTCCTGCGACTACACTCCAAGAAGAATTCAGTACGCATTTTCCTCATTAACCTGGCTTTGGCGGATTTGGTCCTCATGATCTGCCTGCCCTTCCGTGTGGCCTACCATGCCAACCATGACTCCTGGAGCTTGCATCCTGTGCTCTGCAGGGTAGTGGGCAATGTTTTCTACATGAACATGTATTTAAGCATTATTCTGCTGGGGTTTATTAGTATAGATCGCTATGTGAACCTGCAGGGGGCCTCTAGCAGGCGGAGGTTCCTCAGCAGTAAGCAGAGCTTTCTCATATGTTGTCTCCTCTGGGTAGTGGCTACTGTCAGCATAATACCTATGATTGCCACGGATGGAGATCGCACAACATCTAATGTGTGTTTCCAGTACAAACACCTGCTCAATGCCAAATGGAAGGCCTACGTAAACATTGTTGTTGTGATTATTTTCTGGGTGGTCTATGGCATTCTGGTAATCTCTTATGGGAAGATAGCAATAGGGCTGCTTCAGGTCTCTGAGGAGAGGCCAGACTTTCCAAATGCGGCCAAGTATGGCAGAACCGCTCGGAAGTCCTTCTTTGTCCTCTTTCTCTTCACCTTGTGCTTTGTACCCTATCACTTGGTAAGGATCTTCTACATCTACTCACAGATCACAGACGTTTCTTGTCAGTGGATTCAGTTACTGGACAAGATCAACGAGTTAGCTCTGCTACTGTCTGCATTTAACAGCTGCCTGGATCCAGTCATGTACTTTGTGCTGTGCGGCTCAGTGCGCAAAGTGGTACTGCAGGCACTGTGCAAAAACTCCTGCCTGAAGACTTCTGGTGGCTACAGCAACTCCAGCTATGAAAAGGGAAGAAACCAAAGGGAGCAGCCAATACAAAGTGACACCAGCACGCTGTAAAAAAAAGACTGCCATTCATATCAGTCATCCAAACACATGACTGACCGGGACAATGGCTATTCCACTCTAGTTCTTTTATTAACCAGTAGCTCTGAAATCTGTTATTGTTATACTAAATGAGCATTATCTTTCAAAGTACATGAAAAATTGCAAAAGAAGAATGTGTACGACTGACCATATAAACAAACAATATTTCCAATATTTGTTTTAATTGGTTTCGTGGTTCTTCCCTGATTTTACAAACCTGTGTTTCTCTCTGACTCAAGTTAGAAGAAAAAACAGCCAACCAACTAACTTTACTATTTTGATCTGAAACATTCAAACAACATCTTTGAAGAAAACTGCCCCCCCCAGTACAATTCACTATGACCAAACACAGCAGCTGAAAATGGACCATAAATAAGGCCTGCAAATAGGGACAGAATAATATGATTGTGGAGGACATAAACACTACAGAGTTTAGTGTTATAAAAGCAACATGTGAACTAATTAGAGGATGAGATCAGAAATGTATCAGCCTCGTTCTTCTCATAAAATATCCGCACATGATAAGGCAATAAACTGAACGCAAATGCTGAATCAGAAGGCAAGAGGAAACCAGCACGAAAACAAAGCCAGTACTGTAGATCAGCGCTTGGTTACGCAACAAACTGCACTAGAATCAACCGGACAGTCTGCAATAAAAGTTATGATACTATTCATCACTATTGTTTACTGTATATAATTATAAGACGAAGCAACAAACTAAACAAATCTTTAGAAACACTACTGTGATGATCTTAATCTTTATGTGATTACGATGTGTGATGAAACACACTTCTATTCAGGTAGAATATAGGTTCCGACTAGCACTAATTTATTTACTAACCTGTCTAAATTGGTATTTTATTAGATCTGTGTTTTATTATTATAACACTGCCACACTGCTGTAACCATGCAATTCTAAAACCCTAAGCATCTACGTTTTTACGTACTTGCTGTATTCTAATACGGCCGATTCAAATCATCAGGTAATTATCAGGGCTTTACAAGCAGAGTGTGTTAGAACATAGGAATCGCAAACGTCTACTGCATGGAGCTTCATAATTTGCAAATATGTCTAAAGTCAATAGTGTCCATCATTGAGCAAGTGAAATGTCATGGTGGTTATTTATATTTATTCATTTAGAAGGCGCTTTTATCCAAAGCGACTTACAAATGAGGAAATACAAGCAAAGCGATATATCAAGTGGAGAACAATACAAGTAGTGCTACAATACAAGATTCTTTTATTGAGTTCTAGAGAAGCAAAGTGTGCAGAGTAGAGCAGAATATTTTTTAATTACTGTTTTTTAAATTTATTTGGGGGGGGCAATTAAGACCACATTAAGGCCATTAAGACCTTAGACCATTAAGGCCACAGGAACCTAAACATGGACATGATTGATAATATTATACTTCAATCTTGAAATGATGTATAAATATATACTGGAGTCACTGGCATTGCTCTTTTTCATAGAGTATCTATGAAGGTAATTTGCATGAACAGAAATGTGAGACAGGAAATTCACCATATCACCTCTTTTTTCACTTCCTCCCGTCTACTCTGTAAAAGCTGTTTCCTGGTGCCTGAAGACTACCACTTCACTGTTCTGCCTTGGCTTTATCTCCTTCTGGCTATCCTGGGCTTCATGACCAATAGATTAGCTGCACTGGACCTCTGGAGGACCAAGAAGACACCCACAGTCATCTTCACTTTAGACATAGGGGTCTCAGACCTGATGCTTTGCTGCAGCTTTCCCTTTAGAATATGGCTTCCTCCTATATACATAGTTCCCGGTGGAAGGCTGGCACTGTGGTCTGCTCAGTCACTGAGTTTTTTATGGTCTCATGTTTCTACATCAACATCTACAGCAATATGAGTTTCTTTGCTGTGGACCAGCCTCAACAGCTATGTTACAGAAGTATGGCTACACTGCAGGCTATTCCTAGTCTTCCAGTGTCCACATCTCTGTTGGCTCCCTTGCCTTGGCACCTGGATAGTGGGAATCACCTTTGTCACTGGCTCTATGGCACTGAAATCCTGAAATCCATAGAACAAGAACTGAATTCCCACTTTGATCAGGTGCTGAATAAAAAAAACCTGCTCAAATGAACGGACTGCACAGCATTGCCGTGGAAATCGTCTTCTTCATGCTGGGCTTGATGCTGATCTTCCATTTGCACAAGGTGAACCGAAAGAGTTTGGTAGGTGCTGGATCGGAGAATGGCCTGAGAGTGCGGAGGAAAATCTTGGCCTCTGTGGTTTCGTTTGTGGTCTGCTTCATGCCCTACCACGTGCAGAGGATCAGCTGATAGCATCAGAAAATAAAGACTGTAGAAACAAGCAGGAAGAATTCTGTTTAAAGACTCTGATACTTCTAGCAGCACTCAGCTGCTGTCTGCATCCAGTGCTATACCTGGTGCTGCAACTGCCCTGCTGCCGAGGGCAACGCAACATCAGAAACCATCCTAAACCAGACATCTCCAAGAGCTTTCCTGCAGATACAGACCAACAACTCCATGTAAAATCTTAGATAGGAGTCTTGTTTATATATTATCTAAGAGACCATGTTTCAGACAAAAAACACAATGAAGGTTACTGGGTTTTGCTGCAAAAATAAGAAGCATGTGCAACAGTTAAAGTCTCCAGAAGAACTGTGGCTGGTTCTGCAAGATGCTCAATAAAACTTACAGCTCATTTCCTTATAAA
>JANDJT010000199.1:13820647-13851683 GCA_024331685.1 Stegophilus panzeri | reverse complement strand
GTTTTGGTACATAGAATAATTGGTCTGTCCATCAGACATGTCAGTCATTTCCTTGTGTTTTCCCTCGCACCATCTGTAGACATAAGGAACACACCCCCTAAAAAAAAAAAAAAAAAAAAAAAAAAAAAAAAGATTCCTTCCCATGTCTACTGTAATGAGAAGAGATTTTATGGCTGAAAATTGGGGAGCAAATGAAGGGTGTACACACACCAGCACAGTCACCTAAAGGGCATCCACAACCTTTTTTCTAAAGGTCTTACAGAACTTTCTAGATCTTGGATGATGACACCAAACACCTTAATAACAAAGGGAACACCAGACACTAGATATGAGACTTAAACAAGACAGGTTCCACCTGCACTTTCTAAGCAGGTTCTAATCACTGGCACCCAATCTTGAACACCTGATTCAAATTTTATGGATTTGAAGGTGTGATAAATGTAGGGATGTAGTTACTTTAGTATTTACTCCATGCGACTGATCTGTTTTTTGCTCGTTTAAATTGTGAAAATTAGTACAAAATACCAATTTTATGCCATTTGATAGAGTGCATCACCTTTTGAGGATCAAAATGTTACATGGATACATATGAGTGTAAAACCTAATGATTAATCCTGAGCCCATCCAATACTACAAATCAGCACAAATGATTAGGCAATTATGGAAAAATGGTGACAAACCTACATGGAAGACACACACACTTCTGTCGAACAGACACAGAGGTGTGTAGGACTTTTTTTAAAACCTCTCTCCCACCAGCTCCAGCTGTTATTTTTGTTTGTAGCCATCTGCGACATGAACATAGTTCATTCCATTTCCCAAAACACAAATGAATAATTTAAACCTCAGTGACTCTGACCATACTAGCTGTAAAGTGAAGATGAATGAATAATGTAGTTAACCTACCACACAGTACCACCAGTACACTGTACATTGTGCTATATGCTCCCATGTTAATTACACATAGCCATTATTGGTCCTGTGAGTTTCGTAACTGAGCGCCCGCTCCTGCCTGCATGAGAGTAAAACTTCCCAGGATCCCAGGCCCAATGCACACTCTAGTACAGACCTCAAGCAGGATATGACCTGGATTCACACTCTTTAGTACTACATCAGGTCATTTCTTTCTGATCTCGGATTCTTCAGCATAACATATCCATTACTTGCTGACCAAATTGCACACCACTGCAACGTCATTATTATTATTAAACACTTGGTGGAGCTGTGGAGCAGAGTAAAGAACATGCAATGGACCTGGCAGAACATTTCATTTGGCACTATGCAAACAAAAATTTAAATTTGAGCCACATCCTTTGGAATCACTTCCCAGCTTATCCTCATAATACTCAGCCCCCATTGTCTCGCTCCATCCTCCCCACACCCTGTGCATCAGTGCAGTGGCTCTGTGCTTTCTCTCATTAAACACCCCCCAAACTATGAAGGAGAGCTTCAGAACCACTACAGACTCACCAGAGATGAAGACTTACAAGGCTTAAGCCGGCTTTACACCCGGTGATATTCGGCCACATTTTGCCGACGCAGACACATCAGAGGATAGCCTTTGCTAGGGAGTTGAGCTTGGTGGTCTTAGAACACACAACGCAACACGCTCCCTGGTGGCTGATTCAGTGCAGCTGTGACCCAAGACAACCGATGACAAACTGTGCTGTAAAATCTGTAAAAAGTGTGACCGCTGCTACGACGCTCGTCTAAATTCTACCGATAGGAGGACAGTATACGATTACACAAAACTCATGGGACAGCTACAAGCACAGTAGTAGCCATGGCAAAAACGTAAACAAAACAACTGGAATTTAAAAGAAGAGCAGTTTGCTGAATTGCAACAGCAGACACAATGTGTCTATAATGACTTATCAGAGTTATATTACGCCAGGGCAAAAAGGGACAGCACATAAGAGTGTAGCTAGCTAATTAGCACGCAAATGCTCTGTTCATAGAGTTTATTTACTATGATGACAAAGTGAAACTATTTTTAAGCTTTCCTGTTGAAGAGCTACAAACCTGTGCTGCTGTGCTGAAGATAATAGTGAACACGCTATCACACGGTCTGTTACAGAATTCTTATTGCGATCATCTTGTACAGTGTGACGAGTAATAACTGTAAAAGACCGCTGGAATTGCACAGAGTAAAACCGGCTTTAGAGTAGGTGCTCAATGATGGCATTTGTACATGGTGGATTGGAACTTTACTCAAGTAGAACTACACAAAATTTCATTAAGCAGATATTTGCTCTGCCACTAGATGACTTATGTTCACGAGTGGTGGCAGGTTAGCGTGCACTCACTCATTTTCCTTCACTCAGTGAGAACGTCCATCAAGCTTTACCCAAGATCACGACCGCCTGATTTACATCAAACGGGGAGAAATTCTACCAAAGTACTTTTGGACAGCTTGGATTATTATTCATGATTTTTACTTGCATATTGCAGCCAACAAGCACATCATCAAACTAGTTTGAAGCAATCATGGATTCTGGCTCCCTGGGGATTTTAATCTTTTCTCCTTTCAGCAGCAGATGCACTGCTCATGAGCTATGGGGCATCAGACATCTTTTGCACACTTTTTTGGCTACAAGATTCAGGATCCTAAGGTTGCAATTTGATTGGCTCTCTGCACTTGTGTATGAATACTTTTGTGAACGTGCACGCCTTTCCACGGGAAAACAAAATGAGCATTTGAAAGCAGAAAAAACAGAAGGGGGGGGGGGTGTGCAGGGACAAAAATAATTCACAGAATTCACTCCCAGACCTTATTCAAGAGTTATATTTGAAATGGTGGGGCCAGGTAAATGAGCTATGCTTGCACATTTGCTGACACGTTCCAGAAAATGTCTGTGGTTAGTCATTTGTAATGTCAGACAAATGGTCTCTTACTGTGAGAGTAGGTAATTACTGATCTTGTTTAGAGTTGAAAAGTACCATACACTCTAGTGAAACTTGTGAAAGGTTTGAAACCAACTCTTTACCAATACTAAACTGATGTCAAGTTAGAGAATGTTGATGTTACGCACTGGCTTTCCCTCCATGTACACATACTCTAACAAGTAACCCATTGTGTATAATCTGAGAAAAAATGAATAACAAAATCAGAAGGAAGGGTCATTTGAGGTGTCATAACTTTAAATTTCACATGTATCCCATTTGCTTTCAGCTTTCAGTTTATAGCAGCTCTCAGTAGTAGCTCTGTACAATAAGAACACAATATTGTGCTAATGACCTCTTAAGAGGCAGAGTTAAATAATACAGACTGACTCAACTCTGACTCATTGTACTGTCAGCTGAACAGAGCAACAAAACAATGAGGAAAGCGCTAAAATCCCAAATGCAGGTCTACAACCACACATGCACCTACACACGCACATGTAATGCCCACACCAACGCCTAAACCTAAACCCAACCTTAACATCAGTACCAAAAAAAGAACAGTTTTGGCACTTATTTTCTGGCAGGTTATTTTTACATTATTATTATTATTATTATTATTATTATTATTTTTAAAACCTTCATTTTTTGTTTAAAAAAAAAAAAAAAAAAAAAAAAAAAAAAAAAGTCCAAACTGTCAGATAATCCCATCCTTTTGCAGACATTTGGTCCTAACCGAGACATACCCCTTGTGGAGAACAGTCTTTACAGAAGTAAGAATTTTATTGTCATTAATGTCAAAACAATTAATGGAACTTGCTTTGTAAAATACGAAAAAATGAAAAATGAAGATATAACTATCCATCCATCCATCCATCCATCCTCTATACCGTTTATCCTACACAGGGAACCTGGAACCTATCCCAGGGGACTGTGGGGCACAAAGCAGCGTGACACCCTGGATGAGGTGCCAACCCATTGCAGAGCACAATCACACACACACTCACACCCATTCACAAACACACACACTACGGACAATTCAGAGATGCCAATCAGCCTGCAGCACATTTCTTTGGACTGGGGGAGGAAACCGGAGTACCCAGAAGAAACCCCGCGAAGCACGGGGAAAACATGCACGCACGAACTCCACACACACAGGTGGTGGGACGCGAACCCCCAACACTGGAGGTGCGAGGCAAATGTGCTGACCACTAAGCCACCATGATAATAAATCGCCTATGAAGAGTATAGAGTTTTATAAAACATCCTGAATCACACTATATAATTTTAAAAAAAAAAATGTTTATTTAAAACACAGGGCCTGCTGTCTCCATGGTCCCCGCCTCAGCCGTTGTGAAAAGAGAGGAGTTGTAAAAAGACTACAGAGCAAGCATCATTGGACTGGCCTGCTGACTTATTGGGTATTGATAAGCCATAATACGAGATACTGGCTCGAGTGATACATGTCTCATCCTCTCCTCTCGCTACTATTTAAGGTTCATCGGTCATTCACTTCAGGCTTGATGTAATGGAGTACGTTAGCCTATAGAGAGCTTTATAATAATCGAATTCCTATGGATACAATAAACCCTTTATGAACTGCTGTTTTTGACATGTGTAGCTCCGTGCAGTGGCTACAACGTGTATCATGTGGGTTACATGCAAGCGAGGTGTAAAACCTTTGGATATAAGCGGTGTGTGAATGTGACAAACACCTGGTACACAAACACTACCTTGCTGAAGTGTAAATCTGCTGCTGGCAGCACACTGCTGTAACTGAAAGGGAAGAATAGTTTGATACTACAATAGTTCTTATCTAATATGGAGCATATTGTGTGCCAAGGAAAATGGCGCAGCCTTTATGTGTGTGTACAACACACACGCTCTGCTGTCTCCTGGTGAGAGTATCTCTGTGTGTCAGACCGGGTGTTGAAAGTGCTAATCGCGCTTGTGGACTCAGTGTAGATATCCTGCTGGCGATAGGGAGCGTGTTTGTCTGGTACAGGACCAGAGCAGAATCACAGTGAAGATAGCGCTCGTTTCGGACAGGACTCGGTGAGAACACGAGAACACAGTCAAGCTTCGTAGGGTGAAATCCTCTCAAATGGAGCCATGCTCCGTTAACACAGACGCTAAACACTATTTGGTCAGTTTCTCCACAGAAACCTTTTCAGGAGCATCAAGCTGGACATTGCCAACCACACCACACACCCTGTAGTGAAAAGCTGTAGTCTGAGGTGAATGAGCTGCAGTCATTTTTCAGAGTGATAAACAGGGCTGGCTATAAAAGAGCAGAACAGGAGCTGAACTGAAGAAGGGCGTCCAATATCTGAACAATAACTCGTATCCACCGACAGCTAACACACACACACACACACCCCCACCCCCTGCTGTCCTTCTGCTGTCCCCAGGAGCACTGCCCCACTTTATCTGCCAAAGCCTCACCTGCATATGTGAGCAAGTGTTTAAGCAAAGCAAGAGGAGGGAAAGAGAATGTGTGTTTGACGTGCGGTGTACAGTAGCGTTAATGTGAAATAAACCTACACAATGACCAATAGAAACTGGTCATGTGATCAATACACATTATAATGCACCTAAGGACAGAGATGATCTTGTATTTATTAAACATAATCACCACAAAGCTTAATTCAATATTTCCACACACACAAAAGAAACGTAGTGCCTAAAATACACTGCTTTAAAAACGTTAGCTTATGGATATGTTCAGTAAAGACGACAAACACAAGACTTTCACATTAGAAAATGAACCCAGGCTAAATTTTTGACCTATATTATCACACTGATAATTAAGTCCTTTAAGCTGTACTGTCTATATTCTGTTACAAGAGTATCTAAAGCAAAACATGAGTCAAGAACCAAGATTTCTACATTGCAGTGAGGGCTTCTCATTGATCACCTAGTCACAAGCACAAGTACACTATATGGCCAATACTATGTGGACAACTGACCACTCACACCCATGTGTGCTCATTAAACATCACACTACAGATTCAGTCCCCTCTTGCACCACTCTGTGGGAGGTCTTCAGTAGAGCTTTGAGTTTGGCTGTGGGGATTTGTGCTCATTTAGCCACAAGGGCATTGACAAGGTCAGGCACTGATGTTCGCTGAGGAGGCCTGGTGTTCCAGTTCATCCTAAAGGTGGTCAATGGGGTTGAGGTCAAGACTCTGTACAGCCCACGCCAATTCTTCCACTAAACAAACAAACAAACAAACAAATAATAATAAAAAAAACAAAACACATTCTATACAACTTTGTGGTACTGTAACAGTTTGTTGAAGATCCACATGTGGGTGTGATGGTCAGTTATCCACAAACATCTGGCCATATAGTGTATACAGAAATTTCTCTCTTAATGTAGGAAAAGGAGTCTGACTAACATCTAATTTTCATTCATTATTTCCACTTTTTTTTTTTTTTTTTTAATATAAATTTTCCAATTAAAACCATTTTTATGTCAGTAGTTCCATGTCAGTAGTTAGCAATTTTCAACATTAATTATCGATCATTCCGAAATTAAAACCAAGTTTATAATGAAATTCTGAAGTTGCCTTCTCCAGATTTTCTTTTCTTAAAAACACACAATTTTCATCTTGCGTTGTTTATACATGTTTATGGACGCATTTATGGGTTTTCTGGTACTGTAATGCTTGAAATACGTGTGCTTGCTTATTGATTCAGCAGCTGAGCAGATGTTGCAGCTATGAAAAATGCTTCTGTTTGGTGTTGTAAGAATAAATAATTTCATATGTTAGAATGGATTATTCAAACATTATATATTTATACTAAAATATCAAAATTATTTATGTTAAAAAAAAAAAAAAAGTTTCTTTCCAGAATTTTAATCAACTAATGCAACAGAACTCTTAATTAGACTTAATTATATAACACTAACTACAATACAATACTGGCAACATCAGACAATATGATATCAACTACAAATAACTTGTATGCCACAGCATACTTCACAACACAGACCAGTTACTCGATAAGGAAAGTCATTGCCTACTTTCACTATTATTAATTTTTTATATGATCAATTCTGTTGATTAGTTGATCAGCCCTGATCACATCTTTGCTGCTATTATAGTAGCATTACAGTCTTATACTCTTTGAAGTTCCTGTGAATTGCAGTTGAAGGTACACTTATTTTGTTTGTAGCTGTGTGTTGGGGTTAAATGTGTGCCTTAGCAGAGGTGCACAATGCAATTCATAACTGAATTAACCTTTAATAATGTCCTCTGCAATATTCAGCCACGAGATGCAAAAGATAGGCATGAGAATATGGAGACTATCACTCAGCCTGACAAGATTAATAAAGAAGAGTAGGGGCACACCCATACTCACACAACCTATTTAATGCAATACCACACACACACACACACACACACACACACACACAGAGAGAGAGAAAAGTACACTTTTAATTTGAACCTACTAGGCAGCAGTCGAAAAAAAAAGAAAAAAAAAAAAAAAAAAAAAAAAGGAAAGGAAAAGGCTGCAATTTTTTCCTCAGAATCTGGATTTTCCTCTCAGGTGAGAAGTAGCACAGACCTGAGCTGAGATAAGTGGACAGATTGCTGCAAAGTCTTGGAATAACCACTTCTAGACTTTTTTCTTGAACCTTCATATATGATCTATTTGAAACCATTCAACATACTATTCAAGCTGTCATGACTCAACTGTCCTGTTTTATCTCTGTCAAATCAGTGAGTGCTTTTCAGTAAGATGCAACGTGATCCCATCAAAACACCACTGAACCTGAGCAAGCAGGAAACAGAATGGTTGACTGACGTGCGCACACACACCCCCCTCAGTGGGTCTCTCACGGTTGAGTGGCTCTAGACCGCTGGATGGAGGAAGTGTAAGCGTGAATATGGCTGTGAAGTGTAATTTGGCCGTGTTAAATACGTTTGTTATTCACAGTCATCTTTGGCATGTGAAGCTTTTTGCTGGGAAGGTGACGTATCTTGTGTGTCCACCTCCTGAATCAAAATCAGTGGAAAAGGTTAGTCATCATGCACAAGCTGGTCTCTCAGTCAGTCAGTATGAGGTTTAGACTTGGCTAATGAAATTACAGCCTTGTGTGTGAGAGTATGTAGCAGAGAGCAAGTATCAGAATGTGTTCCAGAGAGAGAGAGAGAGAGAGAGAGAGAGAGTGTGGGAGAGAGTTTGAGAGAGAGAGAGAGAGAGAGAGAGAGAGAGAGAGTGTGAGAAAGAGAGTGTGGGGGAGAGAGAGAGAGAGAGAGAGAGAGAGAGTGAGTGAGTGAGAAAGAGTGTGGGAGAGAGAGAGAGCGTGAGAGAGAGTGAGAAAAAAAAGGAGAGAGAGTGAGCGTGAGCGAGAGTGAGAAAGAGAGAGATTGTGAGAAAGAGAGAGAGAGACAGAGCGAGAAAGAAAAAAGAGCATGAGAGAGGGAGCGTGAGAGCGAGGAAGCTCTTGAGATGCGGTTGGCTCGCTTTGAGTGTCTCGGAAGAAGCACGTTTGTCTTCACACTCCCCATTTGGTAGCTGTTGTAGGATTGGGGAGAGCTGGCAGGTGGATGGGAATTGACAGGTGAGTAAATTGTGGGAGAACATAGGGGAAAATAAAATAATAATATTAAGCTTAAACTTAACATTAACTATTTATTAGTTGTTATTATTATAGATATAAGACAAACTGACTGAAACTTGAGTTGATTGACTTGAACTGCCATTTTAATAAAAATGGAAAGGTACTACTCATATGACAATCATTCCAATAAATAACTACGATTTTCCATATTTATGTTGATAATATGGGGCAGACATATTGAGAGGTAAAGCTCGTGCAGGTCCGAGGGTAACTCTCTCATCTTTAGTCTCTTCTCTGACTTCACTGCCCTCAAGGTCTTGAGGCTAGAGACAAACCCAGACATGACTCCATCACTGTTTGTTCATTCTCTCTCTTATACTCCTTCCTGTGATAATACCTCTCCCAAAGCCTCAACACATTCATGCTGAAATAGCTGGAGGAAATTTAGAGAGAAAAAACAGAGACAAATATGAGACAAGACTAACCAGAAAATATAAGCATATACTCTGAGCCCTGGAAATAAAACCGAGAGAGAGAGAGAGAGAGAGAGAGAGAGAGAGAGAGAGAGAGAGAGAGAGAGAGAGATAGACAGGGAGGGAGAGAAAGAGAGACAGAGACAGACAGGGAGAGAGAACTGGGAGTGTGATGGTCTCCTCAGAAACTATGCTGGGAAAGACAGTGATCTGGTTACAGTAGGGGGATCGGGTTATACACACACGGACATGGACACACACTGTGATTAATGAAACGCCACAGCTCTCATTAGAGGAAATGCACAGTGTTCTCAGGTGACTGTTTCACCGTTCATTGCTTTAACAAACAGATGGCATCTGTCTGAGGATTTCACTAAAGGGATGGGAAGTAGAATCACCAATGCATTAAATTATAACTTACCTGTTACTTCAGCTACACAATTCTCTTTTCATAAACTGAATAAAGAATATACGACATATGGAATATAAGCAGAGAAGTATAAAGTGAGAGAGGCATGACAGTATAAGGAGCCCCACTGAGCTGCTAGATCGCTACTTATGTAGGTAACTGTGGTTCTGTGAATTCTGGATGACCATCAGAGGAGGTGCTTTAGCACTAGTGGATTATAACAGTGCCAGCTAGACAGGTCAAGATAATACACCAACAAAGTCAGGTAGTGACGTACGCTGAGCCTCCAGAGTAACATGCACATTAGCTCAGCATTCAGTCTCGGTACGCTTTCTCGCACATTCCGAGTGACAAAGAACTCTGGTGGTCATCGGAAATTCACAGAACCACAGTTACCTACGTAACTAGCGCTCTGTTTCATTCCTCCAGTGCTTTAGCACTACTGGAAGACTCCTACCAACATAGTCATGAGGAATGCCACCCAGCTAAAAGTATTCAAGATGAAGAACCGCTGAGCTGACAGCATGGGGTGTAGTTGAGCAACAGTAAGCTTGCAGAAGCGGGCAAAGGTACTGGGAAAAGTCCAAGTAGCAGATGCACAGATATCCACTATAGACACTCCTCTAAAAGCAGCCCATGAAGCAGACACAGCCCTAGTGGAATGACAAGAGACAGCTCCTGGCAGAGGCTTTTGGGTTTTCTTATATGCCATAGTGATCACCTCCACAATCCAATTTGATAACGTCTGCTTCTCTATGGCAGCTCCTTTCTGGGCACCACCATAACGAACAAAAAGCTGATCTGTTTGCCCAAGGTGAAAAGCAGCAGCCACAGATCAAGGCTCGCACAAGACACAAGACGAGATCTGATTGAACTGCAGACTGAAAAGCAGTCAACTTTAGGAAGAAAAGATGGGTGTAGTCGAAGCACAACAGCAGAATCCTCCGGCAACCAACGCATGCATAACTCGCTAACAGACAATGCATGCAATTCGCTAACATTCTTAATGGAAGCGATGGCCAACAAAAAAACTATTAAGAGATATCCTCTTCACATCAACTGTTTGTGCAAAGGCTCGAATGGCAGCAAACAGACAAAATCAAGTACAAGTGGTAAATCCCACCAAGGAAAATGGGGGTTTTTAACCATCTCACACCCTTTAAAAAACTACAAACAAGAGTATGGGAACCAAGAGAAGAACCATTAACTAGTACATGATACGCAGAAATGGCTGCGACATACACCTTTATCGTGGAGGCTGCCTTGCCTGTATCCAAAAGATGTTGCAAAAAAACTCAGAACTCTTGGAACTTCACAACATGTAGGATCCAACCCACGATCCCTATACCATGAAGAGAATAACTTCCAACGTGCTGCATAGAGCTGACGTGTGGATGTAGCACTAGTCATGGTATTAACAACGGCAGGTTCACACTCAGTTAAAAGAGAGCTGGCCCAAAAGGCTAAAGCCAAAGCTGCAGACGAGCTGGGTCTGAGTGCCAAACAGTGCCGTCCATCTGTGCTAACAGATTCCTCCAGAGCGGAAGCTGCCATGGCCTGCCCTCCAATAGTCTCAGAAGCATGGGACAAGCTGGCCATCGGGGGACAAGCTGGAGCACTCTGTGGTTGCACAGAGATATCCTGTGTAATATTTCCCATAACAGCAGAAAAGGCGGGAACGCATAAAGTAGACAGTTAGGCCACTCGTGAGACAGAGCGTCCTGTCCTAACGAGCTGGATGCCTCTGTTCTCGCAAACCAGAAGTGACAGTGAGTGGTCGTCTCTGTTGCAAAAAGATCCACTTCTGCTTTGCCAGTTCCCTGCTATTTTTAGGCGGATTTTGTGATATGCTGCGCGCCTCGGTATAATCCGGCGGCCAGTCATCAAAGTGTGGAAATATTTTTACCATTCTACATAAACCATTCTACACATTATAACCTTCTGGTTCCAGCCGGGGGTTTACTGTTGACAAAATAATTATGGCTCACAGTTCTATTGCTACTGGATTCCCATTGGCATGTAAGCTGTGTCCTAACACTCTTCTCCCTGACGATGGCCATGAGTTTTGCCCGTCCTGTTTGGGACTCGAGCATTTGAAAGTTTTTTCCATTTGGAGATAATGGCTCTCACTATGGTTCTTTGGAGTCCCAGAGCCTTTCAAATAGCTTTATAACCCTTCCCAGACTGATGTATTTCAATTACCTTCTTCCTCACCATTTCTGGAATTTCTTTCAGTTTTGTCATAGTGTTACTGGGTAAGATCTTTGGACCAACTTCATGCTGTTGAAAAAGTTCTATTTAAGTGTTGATTTGATTGAACACTGTTTGCAGTAATCAGGCCTGGTTGCGTCTAGTCCAGCTGAACCACATTATGAATGCCGTTTCATAGATTTGGGGAATTAGTAAATACAGGGGGGCAAATACATTTTCACACAGGCCCAGTTGTTATTGGATCACTTTTTTTGCTTCAATAACTAACATCATTTAAAAATTGTATTATGTGTTTAATCAGGTTGCCTTTGTTTTATCTTAGATTTTGTTTTCATTTCTGAAACGATTTAATATGAGATGTACACAAAAACAGAATAAAAAATACTTTTTCACACCACTGTATTATGATTTATTATGATTTATTATGATGTATTTTTTTTTTGCAACGTTACTATGAGCAACAAAGTCAGTCAGGGAGTACACTAAAATATCCAGCAAAATCCAGTGCTTTCAGAGTTTCCAGAGAATAATAAAAATAAAAAGTCCAATGAACTGCACTATATTTTTGGCAGCTCAGTACATCATCCAGGTAAAAACACGGACCATTTGAGTTACTGCGTGAGAGGTTCTGACTGCGTGGGGAATTATGGCCAATACACTTGAGTAGACAGATGAGACTGAATCTTATTTGAAGATCACATACATATTTGAAATAATGTCATGTGATTTTATCTGGTTATGTTTTTGTGGTAGCCATGTTACGAGCTTATGAATGTGCAGACCATCTTTAAACAGATTCCACACATTTCTCGTTTAATAACTGCAGTCAATTCTTCATGTTGGATGAGAGAATCCAGGATAAATAAGCAAGTTCAAATTGAGCAGCATGCTTATTTATGCATAATATTCATCTCGGTGCAAATGTGCTTGTGTTGAGGACTAGAGGGTTATTTATTTGCTATTCACTGAAGTCATCTGAAATGAACTGTTATTATTGTAAAATGGATTATGTTTGTGTAACTGCACAGTCTAGACTGTTATTCCACTTATACCTCAGCGATCTGCAAGCAGTTACAATGTTGAATATATTATTGAACGACACATCACATAACATTTATAGTTAATAGGGCCGAGTAAAAAATATAGATTCTAATCGATCTTCTATCGATTGATTTTAATCGATCTTCAATTTAACGAAACGATATTGATTTGGGAAATCCCTGAATCGATTCTTAATGTGCGTGCTTTACTTGAGAGGATGTGAATATTATCTGTACTTCGCATCTTGTCCTGAACACATCGCCATATTTTATGTTTTGAATTTTGAAAATGGTTTTATTTCTTAAACATGTTTCAAGTTGTTAATGAATTTCTTTGTTGTACATTTACAATGTTTTTGTTGATATTTTACAGTAATGTGTAGTTTGTTTTTACCTTGTGTGCATTTAATGCACAGATTTATGATTTCTTTGTTACAATGTTTTTTACTTTTTAAGTAAAAGTAAATTAAACATAAATGTATGGGCCCTATTATTAATGTAAATGTGTATTTCAGTAATATAGCCAAGTAGAAGGGTTTCAGTTACCAGCATTTATATTAAAGTATGGATTCTGTGTCTGTAAAACTAACATTTTTAATGAAATATTGATAACCAATAGATATTGAATCGAAATTAAATCGAAACCATGTAAATAAGAATCGAATCGCCAAATCGGTCTCAAAACCCAGCCCTAATAGTTAAGCTTTAATGTTGTGGAACATCCACGAGACAAGTAAGTTCCTAAGTCTTCCTTAGTGTTCCCAATACTAAAAGTCATTTTTGGGAATAACACAAGAAATTTTTACCAATTATTTTATTATCATATGTAAGATGTGAATCTTTGCAGAATGTCTGGCCAGTATTAAACACTGAAAACTCCCATCATGCATCTGCCTCAAATTATTACTTTGATACCCATCTCACCGCACATCCAACCTCAAAATGATGTTAAATAGACTCACATCTGTAACATGAGCTCTGTTTTCTTACACTATTGTTACATCTCTTCAGAAATAAATGAAAAAGCTAGTGACACTGGTATCCAAACTGAAGCACCTGTGCAAATGGCAAAACAACAACAACAACAACAACAACAACAAAAAACCCTAGGAATTACATGTTTTTAATAGGCTAATTGTTTTGGGTTTAAAACTCTGAGGAGAGGACTGGGTGTGCTGGCAGGACTGTGGAGTCATGGTTTGGGGGATATGATAGCATCTACACTCAGAGTATTAAACATTGGCTTCTGTTAGGTTATTGTCCCCCCCCCCCCCGCCCACTTCCTCTCTTGCTTCCTCACTCTTTCCCCAGAACTAATCTTTGTAAATAACATGTGGGATCATTTTTAAATAGAGCAGCCATCTCACTACGCTGATTTGGGGAATGGAGTATAAAGACAGAACCTTGATGCAGTATGAGGACAGCTGAACAATACTGTATGATAAAAGAGAAGTAAAAGCAGAAACTATTTACCAAAAAGGGTCCAGCTTTTCAAAAGAGGACATCATCAAACTCAGGTTGTTTGAATTTTATGGAGATTGGGTGCACATTTGATCTTCTCTAGCTGCTGATGTACATCCGAACACAATATATTCAATGCGCACACTGACATGCTCACTAGACATTTAGCAATGAGCTGCCCTGACGTTAACACATCACAGCAATGAGGCTGATCAAATGTCAAGAGCCTGTCAATCAAGATCATTCGAAACAGATAGAGCTGGGGCCAGCAGTGTGATTTAATGCAAGCCACATCAATGTGATCAGTGATCAATGTGTTCCCTATAGAACAGGATCCAGCCACAAAAGACGAACAGTTAACGGTCTCCTGCACAAGCCTGCGTATTTCCCTCTCCAGATAATGGGCCATGTAAGGATTCATATTGGAAGAGCAGAGATCAGTAAAGGAAGAACTGTGAAGTCCAGCCAGGCTGAGGCATGTAGTGGTATATGTGCTTCCCACATCCCACTGTTCCCTTGTTGGTTTGTGAAAGCCTATACACTGCTCAGTTTCTCTCCATAGAGGCCCGTCAGGAGCCTTTTCAGACTTACAATCTCAAGATTAGACTACGGCATCATGCTCCTCTCAGGTCTGCCCCTGCATGCCATTAGAGCCTTACAATCGATCCTTGTTTTCATTTCCCAAAGTTCTCCCACACCACCATATTGCTGCATTCCCACCACTCGCTCCTATAACTACCCGCATCCAATTTCCCCCCTCATTTTCTCCCCAATTTGCAGATCTGCCAAATCCCACCCAACATCCAGCTCTTTCCTATCAGACCAGCCACCAGCCAATCATGATGCAGCATAACACACTCAGAGCATACATAAAAGCCCACAGATACCCACAACTGGCTACTGATTTACAAAAGAATGGGTGTATGCCATCCTTCCCACCCAGAGAGCATGGCCAATTTTGCTCTCTTGGCTTCCGGCCACAAATGGCTATGGCACAGTCCGGATTTAAACTTGCAGTCTCCCGACAATAACACTTTTCTGTTGCACCACTTGGGTGTCCTCTGCATCAGATGTAAAACACTGGGGCTTCCCTGCAAAAACAGACCAAGACCTCAAGACATTTATTAAACCCCAACCTGCACCACATTCTCTTCAAGCTTGACTTGACTCACCTTCCCTAAAGACACAAGGAAAACATACATCCCGGCAGCCAGCTGGTGGAATGACTGGTCTTGTAATGTTTTTGGCGCTGTACTAACTAATACTAATCTCCCTCTGGCAGTGTTTCAGCTTGATGATTAGCTTTACAATTTTAGTATTCTTAGACCATTACCTATTTGCACTAGCACGAGGATGTGTTTTTGATAGACACTACAAAGTATTTCTGTAATTCACTCTGCATACGGGCTCAATGCAGTAAAAGTAAATTAAACAGTAGGACAGAGTATAAAATCTGATGATGCACATGGACAGGACAAAAATCTCACCATTATGAGAAGAGTCAATTATCTGTACCCGTTAAGTGCCAGGAGGCAACAAATTAAAACAACAACAACAAATAACCCAACATGATACAGTCTGAAACCCCCACAGAATTTCAGCAGAAACATGTCCTGTCAACTTGCCGTGGTTTATGACTATTAGTGTAAATGGTGTATTTGTTCCCTTTGCCCATTAAATAGAAAACAGAAAGAGGAAACCCTCATTTCATGAACATTTCACACAGGTTTCTGAAGAGTATCAAACTTCAATAGGTGGTTTGCTATGAGCCACAGAGGCTTCAGGAAGCAGAAGTGTGAATATCAGTCAGCTTTGAGGCGTGTGCTGAGTGTGAGAAACAACTATAATAAGCAGCTAGAAGTAACAGCTAGGAGGAGATCTCGGGCTTGAATGTTCATGACAATGCAAGTGTAATTTACTGGTTCATCTCAGCATGTTGCTGTTTTGCTAAGGAGCAAGTACATTTTTATATATATTTTATATAGAAACTAAGAAAACAAGTCAGTTGTGGCTACTAAAGGCAAACTTACACTGAAAGCTTTTATGAAGTGTGCACACAAGCTTTGGGTTCAACCAGACGTGTGACCTGCCTTAAAAGACATGTACCAATTCATCCTGGCTTTGTATACTGTACACCAAGCCATGTAAATAAATTAAAAATAATATTACAGTTTTAAAATAAGAACTGATTTACATATTGTTCAGCAGCATCAGTGTTTTTAGGATACCAGTAATAATCTCAAATCAGTTAGCTCCATTTGATGCTTTTTAGGTCTGCTCTCAAAATATGATCATACTATTGTAAACAGATCCAATGTTTGTACAGTACATACGCCTACATATAGAAATCTATAAAGTGTGAAGTAGTTTTTTTTTTTTTGCTGTTAAAGATGATGTGAAGCAGGTTATCTAGCGAACAAGGCTTTAATTTTCCTGCGATATACAGTGACTGAAGTATTTGCTTGTTGATCAGACATAATTAGTACATAATATGTTATATGCAATGACTCGTATGCATTCAGTTCAACTGGTAAAAACACAAACCAAAAAATTTAGCTCATCATGTTTTGAAAACAAACTATTAAAACAGTACAGGAACTATATTTAATAACATGAATATTGATCAACTGCACAATTTTGCCTTTATTACTCATTTCCCTCCTCCACATTTTCTACTGAATGCCTCTGCATTAGGTTGATATCTGTATATTTAACCCCATGGCACCCTGCTAACAATAACCAGCACACGACTTCCCTATACACTTTACAGTGGTGAAAAATGATAAGAGGAAACGAAATAAACTCTTGACTTTGTTTCTGTAGAAGCAGCTCTCTGTTTATTCAACTGCGGATTATTTTTCTTCACTCTACTTCTCATTTTTATAGTTTGTCTGGTTTCTCTTCTCTCTGTTTGCTTCTGAAATTACTCAGTACGTTTACATGAACAACAATAATCTGATATTAACCCGATTAAGACAATACTCTGATTAAGAAACTACCATGTAAACAGTGATTATTGATGACCTTAATCCGGCTAAAGTCATACTCGAAGTAAACACAAATCGAATTAAGACATGTGGAGTATTCGTATTTTAGTCACATTATTGAAGTGCATTACAGACATGTACACACCTTAATCACACTATTAACGTCGTGTGGGAGTTTTCACGGCATTGTGCGACAGGACACGTACACACATGGCAGAGCTCAACCGTTTTACAGCAAACAAGAGAGCCCGGCTGCGTCCCAAACCACATATTTACATGCTATATAGTAGGCGAGATACAGGTGTCTGATGTGGCCCCTGATATTGTGGCTTAATGACGTGTGCCATTAATCGATCCATGTTCTATAACATGTAAAACAGGAACATGAAAGGAGTATTCTAAAAGCAACTCATGTAAACACCTTAATCACAGTATTGTCTTATTCAGAATAAGGTCAATAATTACATTACTGCTGTCCATGTAAACGTAGTCAGAGTGAAGGATCAACAGTGGAAAAAAAAACATCATTGTAGCAAGTTCCACTTTGACAGTCATGATCATAATCAATAATTCATCAATAACATTTTTAACTCCGAGAGGATGCCATGGCAACATCTGGGCTCTACCTGAACTGGAACTATACACATGCAGAGATGTCTATGAGAAGTAGCATGCTTCTTTCTTCATGTCACTAAACATATTGTGGCTTAATGCAAGCTGGCGTACTAGAGTTCGGCTGATTTCTCTGGTCAAACCTTTCCCTGGACCACTGTTCGGGGCACAAACAACGAATAAAATTGCCATATTTCATGAGACAAAGACACCACGTATCAAGAAATAAAGACTCTTCTCTTTACTGGCATCAAGGTGATGGAATGAACTGAGCACTAAAAACAAGTACTAAACATGCAATTTATATAACCATTTATTTAAATAAAAATAATCATAATAATAATAATAATAATAATAATAATAATAATAATAATAATAAACTAGTTTGGTACCTGTACTAACACCTTTTTTTAACCAGGGGGTTATTCGTTAATTTATTCATTCAGACATCTTCAGTAGGTGTTTTATCCTGGTCAGGGTTGCACTGAATCTGGACCCATCTTGTGAACACTGGGTATAAGGAGAGGAACGGTTATTAGATGGGATGCCAGTCCATCACAGGGGCACATCCACACACTCATTTACACCCAAGATCCACCTCCTGCCATGCTTTTTGGGAGAAAATCAGAGAACCTGGAGGAAACCCATGTAAATACGGCAACAACATGCGACCATACCAGAGTTTTAGCTTAATGATATTCTTCAACCCAGACAGGTCCATTCATGGAGGCCACCGAGTAAGTACTTATTCTGTAAGTACTTCTCAATAAGGGCGCCTGTTAAATGTTGTAAAGCCCTGCATACTCAGCTAATTTTAAAACCTAACTTGTTCAATGTGATAATAAGAAGGAAGTATCAAGTATGGGGGTACAAACTGATAGCAATCATCAAACCATCTTCCTACCCTCTCTTGCTCTTCAGTGATAGATAGTCAGTAACTGAGGCTCAACTGAGTGTTGAGCAAATTAAATAGCGAGATGGGATCTGTCCATTCAGAACATGTCCATTTGAGTTGGACTCCCTGGTGATGTCTCAGTGTGCATATGAAGAAGAATCCACCTCTTCAGTGTCAATGTTTTAATGGCTCTGCTCACGGGCACCATACTCCCCTACGCCGAGCAGACGGCTTCACTGGCACAACCTGAGATGCAGACGCTAATAACAGTATTAAAAATTCAAACAGTGCTAATGAAAAGCCACAGAGGCAAGCAGGGAAGATGAAAGGTGCAAACCATGTGCCACTATGAATATGATAATAGTGGCACATGGATTAGGATCAAATGTGTGATCAAATGCTAATACACAGTAAGAAGAGGTGTGTGTGTCTTGGGGGGTCGGGGAGACAGGGATAAAACAAATAATTGAGACATTTCTGAGAGCCATCTGAGCTTCAAGTCAACTATACAGAGTAGAGTTAGATGGAGAAAAAAAAAAACCTCTGGTCTACATGCATATTTTTGTTTAAGTTAGAGAAAATATACATTTATCCATAAAGTGCACAAAACGTCCGCTGTCACAAAAAAAAATTAAATAAATAAAAAACAGTGTATTCTAGATTACTCTCTGAATCCTGAAACCAGTGTGGAGTATCAGTGAAAATGACTGCGCTTGCAGGACTTAATAAGGATCTGTTTTGTTGAGCAGGGATGGATTTTGGGCTTCACAGAACCCTGTCTCTGAGGTCCTCCCTCCCACTGCGCTTCAGCACATTAGTCCCATACGATGCCACTTCCTCTCAGGTCAATTCCACTGTTTGAGATTTCGATTACTGTGTTTCATGCTTTCACTCCCCACTGGCTCGCAACCAACAAGAACTCACACCGAGTGACGGGGTCAGTGAAAGGACACACTCAACTGAGTAAAAGCCTTCACTGTTTATCTTTTGAGAAGAGAGGTCTATGAAATATACCCGACGCTGGAGGCAGACCGTTCGTGAGTGTTTTATTCAAGCCTGAAGAATGGACAGAATGAAAATGAGAGCATCCAAGAGCTCTGGCCACTGAGCAGAGAGAAAAGGAAACGCACCCCAGTGTGCCCCGATATAACAAATGGATTTTTCCATTCGCTGTAGGAAGCAGAAAAACAAGAGCTGGCCGGGTTTTCTACTGGAAATGTTGGGGCGGCAGCTTTACGGTTAGGATAACTGCTAAAATGTGAGAGGTTTTAATGTGTGGTCAATGAATAATACATCACAATATGAGCTACAGAAAGCTGGGAAAACAGTCAAAAACACAAGTTGGTATTTTTATTGCTTGATATTTTAACCAATAGTTACCAGATGTGCGCGCCGTGCATAAAAGAGCCATTCAGTTATATGGCTATGAGAGAACCTACAGGATGATCTAAGGCAATTCTCAGCACTAGCAACATCTATCCTAATCAGCCATCCAGCACTCCTCCATTCCTCGCAGGCTGTGCCTGTTATTTTATCCAGAAAGTATGGCTATGCTGTCGGCTTCGGTTTGTGCTCTCCTCCATTCTGCTGGGCCTCTTTACATCAGCTGCTCCCACAAGCCTCTGACTGGATTAGCTGCTTGACGTGCCTTCTGCTCAGCTCTTGACTCGAGCGCCTCACATTTCGCTCTCCATTAACACTTTTTCTGCAAGTCTTCGAACTGACAAATTTATCTCCTTGACCGTGTTTGAAACACTGATGCTGCATACCGAAAGGAGATAGCCTCGACAACCACCAATAACGACTGCTAGCACACGCAGTGCACGAGAGTTCATTCATAATTCAGAATGAAAAATAAAGTCGACAACAGCACTAAAAGGAACAATCCACCTGCAACATGACTTGCATATTAACCTTTATAAATAACATATGAGCGTCCACGATTTAGTTTGCGGTGAAATTCGGAGTTGACCTTTTTGTTGACTTTTCTTTCATCAGCATGTTCCACTAGGCCGTAGTAGACGAGGTGATAGCGACGAGGCCGTAGAGGACGACGCTGTAGTAGACGAGTGTTCCTGTTCAGTGTGATGACGTTTAATGTCCCCGACAACCTCTGTAGTCCCATTTAGCCACTTGTTAGCAACTGCCTTAACAAAAGCACGAGTGGGGTATTACTGATGTACTTTATATCGTAGGATAAAACGTGAAAATACCCTGAGCTTGTATTAACCACAGATCTTATTTCAGGCATTTAACCAAAAACCCATTCAAAAAACCCACTGAGTTCGGGAACCGCAAGTGCTAAAATGCTAACTCGTCTCCGGGGTTTAGGACTTGTTGTTTGCAGCTCTCTATTATACAGGTGTCTCTACATTCTCTGTGCGTCCATCAGAATTACTGCTAACCTGCACTAACAATGAAATGGCATCTGCAGTGCAACAAGTCACTCGAATAAACAAGACTCAGTTGAGACACAGAACACTATTAGAGGAGTCGGGGCTGGCCCACACACACACACAGAGCTGCTCTGATAGATGGCCAAGGTCAGAGCTGAGAATAATTACAGCACAGAGACAAACTCAACACGCGCACACACACAAAATGTGTGTGTGTGTGTGTGTGTGTGTGTGTGTGTGTGTGTGTTGGTGATTGCGTGTGCACCAGTTCAAATAAAGCCATATGAGAGTTAAAACTGAGAGAATGGCTCAAGTTGCACAACACATCACAGAGGATTACGCTAGGTATATTGTGTATTTAATTACAGCCTGTGCTCTAACACACTGGTACTCAAGCAGGGTCCATGAAGGATAACCAGAGGGGTCTTGATTCTTTATTTTTTTTTTAAAAAAAGGGTATGGTTAAACTGTAAAAGTTGACACTCTGGAAATGAGAAGGAGGGAGACTAAGTGTGTGTGTGTGTGTGTGTGTGTGTGTGTGTGTGTGTGTGGGTGTGTGTGTTCTAGTGTAGGATCAGTAGCTCAGTCAGCTCTCCTCACACTCTCTCTGCAGAGAGAAAGCGCTCTTCCTACCTACAGGAAGTACTAACGAGAAGACTGGAGAGCTCTGAAGTTCACAGCTAAACTGCACAGTACTCTGAATATAATGTATATAATATAGCGCATTGTATGAACTGATGCAATAGTCTATTCTTCATTTCAAATAAAGACTGTATTCTTTCCAGTCTCTGTGCTCTGACACGAATAACTCAAGTTCATGAGTCCTTCGTATAAAAAAAAAAAATAAAATAAAAAAAAATACTGTGTATGTGTGTTTATCTCACCTTCTGTGCTCAGGCCAGGGCTGGAGGTGAACTTGGCCACGTCTACAATCTTTACTGCAAACTGCTGGCCTGTCTCTCTGTTGATGCATCTCCTCACCACGCTAAATGGCCCCCTGCATCAGGAACACACACACACACACACACACACACACACACACACACACCAGGTTAGAAGCTGTATTCACTACTGGCATCGGTTATTGTGTACATTTAAAAAAATTTTTTTATTACAGCTCAACATTTTTCAGCAGTGCAGCAGACAGACTCGCTCAGCTCTTGCTCTCAGCAAGAACACAATGAGTGTGTTTACGGCTACAGAGGTCTGGCTTTAGTGGCATGCTTTTACCACAGAGGCAATGGTGTAATTGAAATTCATAAAACAAATCCAAGGAGGACCTTGGGCAGCGAGTCCAAAACATTTTCATTTATCTGGTGTCAGTGCCTCCTCTGCCTCCTCTGCCATCTAAATAATTGAGCAATTGTTGCTGTTGCCTTGGTATTCGGGTGTAATCCAGGCCCGTGGGTCTGCACACATCTCTCTCAGCCACGGCATGTGCGCACATACATACACACACACACACACACACACACACACACACACACACACACACACACACACACGCAGGCTCAGGAATGTAATAAATGCTCTAATTTAACCATGTAAGTGGACACAGCCCTACAGCAGCCCGAGGATATGAAAAAATGAAGGATTTTGAGGCCTGAAAAGTCATATGAGCTGGATAGTGGAAGAGGCTATATTTAGCATCGAGAAAGTGTGTATATTTAGCCTGAGAGGAAGGAGGGAAGTGAGGCAATAACACCATGACACAGGGCCACACACTCCACAGAAGAAGCAGGAGAAGACTCTTCACTGGGTCACGCTGTCAGACAGAATGAAGGCCTAGTTTCAGTGAGAGGAGGATTACTGTAACCTCTCATGTTCCAGTAGAGTCCAAGCCCCCTGAGAGGAAGTGTGCGTTTGTGTGTTTCACATTTCCCCTTGATGAATTGCTCCTCTTCTACCTAATAGTTTTTGGGGTAGGAGATGTACAATAATGCTGGGGAACTTTGACAGGAACTAATTATGTTTCTTGGCCTGTGAGTGCGTGTGTGTGTGTGTGAGTGTGTGTGTGTGTGTCTCCTGCTGTCTCGCTACTGTTTACTCTCTCCAATCAGTGGCTGTGTCCGAAATCGCGTACTGTGACAGTACGTACTGAATTCAACGCAGTCTCTACTGCACGGCCGTTGAAACAGTGTGTGTAGTATGAATACAATCCTGGACATACCACATCCGCCATGTTGGCATTGTCATGTGACCTTTGACGTCATCATAAACACAAAAATCTTAAAAAGGTCCACCAGATTAAAGCAACCGCACTAACGGCAAAACGCACATCAGGAAAGTTAACCGAATTAGTAATGTAATGTGGGCGGGGTTAACGGGCTGAGGTAAATTCGTTGCCGTTAGCTTGGCCGGTTAAGGCATGATGTAGATCACAAAAAAGGTTTCAAACACTGTGACAACTGTTTTCTTGTTTAAAACTTCAACAAGTTAATAATTTATTTGGATATTGTTAAACAAGTCCTGTTTATACAAGGTTTAACACTTAAAAAGAGCCGATGCGCTGTCGTCTTCCGCCATTTATTTTCTGAGCTCATCTGCACCAGTCCCATTGCATTATGGTAATGTTTTACTCGCATAGTGTCGATCGGTTGTGTACTGCAAAAATCTCACCGGAAGCAGTGCGCCACCCGGGTATTTCTCGCCTACTGAGAACTCGGATATACTACTCCTCTGGTGTACTGCTTTCCGCCTACTGTGTAGTAGGGTAGTACAGCATTTCAGATGCAGCCAGTATCTCAGAAAAAGATCATTCAATACTTAATTTTAAAATCTACCTACATGAATGTTTTCAGCCCATTATCATCCAGACTTCAAATGTACAGTACGGTTTGCACTATTCGACTTAAAATCATACTTTTTTTGGCTTAGAAATGAGATCATGATTCCTACTTACAATTCTTTTACCAGTGTGTAAGAAATAATATGTGTACTTATTAAACATTAGCAGAGGAGAGTGCGGTAGCTACGTTTTCCTAGAGAATATCTATGAATGACGGCTCATCTGAACTTTGAATTACAGTTGTACTATATTAGCACAAATCCTGAGCAAAATAACCAGTACTTCGAACAAAACTTCAAGCTTATTAGGGTGCCCAGATTGCACTGTTCAAGACCGCATGGGCTGGGAGCAACAGATACTTCACTTGCTGGTGAAAATCACTCTAACGTGTAATGCATCACTGGCAGGTTTTGAGCAAAATGGTGTGTTCAGCCATGACTCACTTGGCCCATTCATTTACATTTATGGCATTTGGCAAAGCCCTTAACCAGAGCGACTTACATTTACCTCATTTATACATCTGAGCAGTTGAGGGTTAAGGGCCTTGCTCAAGGGTCCAACAGTGACAGCTCAGAGATACTGGGATTTAAACTCACGACCTTCCGATCAGTAGTCTAACATCTTAACCATTACGCTTCCATCATAGTCCATAATTTCATATTGATTACATAATATTAAATATTTGTTCCTTCTCATGGTTAGCACGTTTGACTCGCACCTCCAGGTTTGGGGGTTCGATTCTCGCCGCCACCCTGTGTGCGTGGAGCTTGCGTGTTCTCCCCGTGCTTCAGGGGTTTCCTGCGGGTACTCCGGTTTCCTCCCCCAGTCCCAAGACACGTGTAGTAGGCTGATTGGCATGTCCAAATTATCCTTAGTGTATGAAGGGGTGTGTGAGTGTGTGCACGATGGGTTGGCACCCCACCTCATGCCCCGAGTCCTCTGGGAAAGGCTCCAGGCTGCCTGTGACCCCGTGTAGGATAAGCAGTACAGAAAATGGATGGATGTTCCTTCTCATTACAAGCAGGCATTCGGGTCAATTTTAAATCCACTCACGACTTGTTTCTGCGTAGGGGTGTGTGTGTGTGAGTGTGTGTAAGGTCATGGGGTACAAAACGTCTACGATCATCAGTCAGAGTGAATAAGAAACTAATCAAGAGAGCAATTTTCGATTTTTCTTTTGTGCAGCTCTATTATATCAACCACAAAAACACAACTTTAATCAGTTTTCCATAATGGAGGAGAAGTACGACAGACACACAGACCTAAATCACAGACTCTCATCTTCCCTTTACACTTTGCTTCTCCATTACCTACGAGTCAAGACGCATCATTACTTTTTTTCTTTTCACCATCACGCCATTGCTGACGGCTGTAATCATCAGCGTTATTGTTACTGTAATGGCCTTGCTGTTCATAGTACTGCTGTTCTAGTCGTTGCGAGAATAAGAAAAATAAATACAAGGCACCTTTTTGACTGCTTTTCTTTAGCACAGATGAAGCTTGCTAGGCTCTTGGCTGTTTCTCTTCCATTTTTTTTTCTGTAATCACAGCCATGAATTCATTTTAGCTTACTAAAAGGTTGATAAGTCGACCCCATGGCGCACCACTGCTTTGGTGAACTGAACCAAACCGTTTGGATTTCTCACTTCACCTGAACTAATCTGCAGAAAGCTAAGAAAATCTCAGTCTGATTCGTCTCCCTGTCACGATGTCACTGTAGTGAGAAGTCCAGCTCTCAGTCGTGCACAGCCTTAGTCAGTCTAGTGAATAGTCAGTCGCCTGACTCGCTGTTTCAGTGCTTGCTAGTGTGAATGCGGGGTGAGGGATATACAGCACACTGTCCTGAAGAGACACAAACTGCTTCTGCACTGAAGTTTGCACAGCCTGAGCACTGTGGTCATATTCTCATATTCATCACGTACACATCGTGCACTTTTTATCACTGTGCACTCAGTGGGAAAAGCAGCTGGACAAAAGTGAGCAATAAACACAACAGAACAAAGCCAAGAAAACTGATGGTGTATAAAAGAAGGAGAAGAAGAAGAAAAAAAATAATTTAACCGATGCAGAGGGGAAAGTGATTAAAAAGACTAACAGTAGCTGGGGCAGAAAGATTAAACCTCGCCGTTATAGGTCCCGCATTTACAACTCCGTTCTGTCTTGATGCTAACGCTCCGGCCTCTGATCTGCACACTGACGCTGCACGGTGAGCCGAGCGGAGAAGGACGCATATTAAAGAGGAGCTCGTTATCACATGATCCTGAGAATTCCAGTGTGAGAAGGCCCCGGGTTCCCCCTCAGCTCAGTCTGTGGAAGCAGATGGCACAGGGCCCAAAGCTGCTTTGCTGCCAGAGCCTGAGGAACAGCAGCGTCGCCCAACACTAATGCAACCTGGACTCGCACTCAGCGCCACCTTACTGCTTCAGTCAAAATAAAAACACCTTTATAATCATGCTGCACCTTCTACCGTCCAGCAGGCCGTAGATTTGGCTATGATGAATATGGACTGTTGCTCTTTCGGGGCAAAATACAGAGCCGAGTCTATGCAAACGGATTCATTCCGCAGCCGTAGTGTGATTTACTCTGCCTGAAAGTAACTTAGGGAACGGCGTTTATGTGTGCAAATTAATACGACCAAAGGGCAGGTAATGCTTTTGCAGAAACCCCCGGATAATTTTGTGAAAGACAAAATGATACCATTTACCATGAGTAAATAATACAAAAATGTATCTAAAGTGTGCCTTAGTGGCTAAACAATCCAATTAATCCCCCTCGCAGATGCAGATTAGTCTTTGATATTAGGGATCTTAGCAAATGTAGTGTGACGTATCATTTAGTAAAGACATGGGAAATAATGAATGACTGATCAGTGACTAAATGATGGAGAAAATGCAGAGGAGATTCCTATAGCCTTCACTGCTGAATCCTGCTGCGGATCTCGGTTACTCTTGCCCGAGGATAAAATGTGATGTTAGGCAGAAACGAGAGGGATAAATAGTAATATAGAATACGAAACAGAAACGCTCTGTTCCATCACCTGTTCTATCATGTGACTTCACGAGACCCGTCTGTGTCCATGGAGGAAAAGCAATAATGCTGATTAAAGCTTTTACTCTGACTGCCTTTAATCTTCCCAAGTCATTAAATCGATTTCATTCACTATACTAATCATGAGTCTTCAGTTACACACTGTATGGTTTGGGCCCACTTTTATACCCCCCATCACAAATGTTCTCAATTTAAGCTGTGGGTCTAATGAACTTGGTCAACTGGCACAAAGAGAGCATGCTACAGGCACGGAAAATACGAAGCCCAGCTTGTTGCTGTAGCAATGACCCAAGTGCATTTCCTGTATGATATTTCCTCATCATCATACAATCAGACTGTAAAGAATATCGCTGAGTTTTTTTGTGATTGTTGTGGCCAAAATGCTTGACTTTTTTTTTCAAAATTTTTGATGCAATTTTCAGAAAACTACTCGAGTTGGCGAAATTACAATTGCACAAAATTGTTTTGTACGTCCTTTCTCAGTGATGTTTGTTGGTAAATGAGACCTTTCCACTGTACTCATGTTCCATGCACGTGAATCGAAGATTGAGGCTTCGGCTCAGTGTGTGTTGTGATGACGTCACATGACGCGCCTTGGCCCAGAAATTTTGAAAAATTGCAAGCTCCTCTGAATATTGCGCCGTTTGCTTGAGTTTGCCTTCGTTTCTGCCAACGCAAAATCTCGAAATCCTGGAGGGACTGTACAATAATCATGAAAAACAGGAAAACTGTTGGCACAAAATATCCACTGCACTTAAAACCAGAGATGAATATGAGTGGAAAAAAAGATTTCTGGAAATTTTTTTGGTTTTATGTTACACGAACAGTATAAACACCCACATCGATGTGCCATGTGAACTGTCAGCAAACTTTAACCGTACAGTGTATGCTTGGCTTAGGAAGCCGTGGTGGACCCTCTGCCAGCTTAGCGCATCCCTCAGTGAGCCCAAAGCATTATGGGAGTGCTAGCACTGTCCAACAGCAGCTGCTGCCATAATCACATGCTACGCCACCAGTGGTGAAGTGCTGCAGGACATAGTAACGGGCAGCTTTAGCGCCAGATATAACAGGGCACTGTGCCCAATAAGCAGGGTGCAAGGCCACACTGCTGCTCCACACACACACACACACACACACACACACACACACACACACACACACACACACAGAGTGAATGTGTCAGGCTTGTTCTTGGCAGAGGGAAAAAGTGGCTGCTAAATACAGGCAAGGAAGATGGAAAGCAGAAACATGCTCAGTAGCATAGAGGAAATTACACTGTCAGGCAGAAACCTGAGACAGGCAGAGAATGAAAGGAAGAGGGAGACAAAGACATGGAGGGAAAATGTGGAAAAGGATGAAAGATTAGAAGAAGAAAAAAAAAAAGTAGAAGATGAAAAAAATGCTTTTAAGAAACTGGGAGGAAGGAGAGAGCGTTGAATTCAGGGTGGTGTTTGTTCACAGCTGGGCTGCAGTACAGTGACGGAGAGCTGAAGGTTGACATGACAAAGAATCTCATGCACCCTTAATGTGCTTCACATGAATGAGGCCTGATTTATACTTCAGTGAAGATCAAAAAGAGGTATATGCATCGAGAAGAGGATTGTGGGTAACAGACATGTGTACAGCTTCAAAATCTCAGCTCAACGTGGTAAAAAACAACAACTTCCTTGCTGTTTCAAGAAAACCGTGACTGATTGAGACTGTATGGGAACCCAGTCCATTGCAACACACACACACACACAAATTCACACCTGGAGTCCAATCTAACAGCAGTCATGCTTTTGGGAGGAAACAAGAGAACCTGGAAGAAACCCAAACAGACTCAGGGAGGACATGCACAGAAACTCCACACGGACAGTAACCCAAGCTCAGGATCAAATTGTGGAGCCTGAAGCTGTGAAGCAGCAATGCTACCTACTGAAGCACCATGTCGCCCAGATTCAGGTGTTTTCCTCCATCCTCCTCGGACAAAATTAGCTATCGAATTAGCTACTGGTTTTCTCCAGACTCAGCGCTCGTCTGAGCATTTTAACTCCACCTGGATACACATGTCCAGGATTTTCTATGCAGATGGCTTCTTGCATTGAGGAGAAAAAAAAAAAAAAAAAAAAGATGTTTGACTGCAGCTACTTGCCGTATTTAGTCTTGTACCACGTATCAGTGTCCCTCTCCCAGATATTAAATACTTCCTGAATCACAAAATGGATGCTTTCTCATGCTATCAACTGTGTATTTAAATTGTTGCTGGAATCTTGGTTTGCCACAAACTGAAATGCGAGCCAGCATCTCTTCTCTACTCCAGTGCCTCTTTGACCGCTTGGACGCCATGTTGTGAATGGAGAGTAATCACATGGCCATGTGTGTGTGTAGATACGTGTGTGTGTGTGTGTGTAGATAGGTGTCTGTGTGTGTGTGTAGATACGTGTGTGTGTGTGTGTGTGTAGATAGGTGTCTGTGTGTGTGTGTAGATACGTGTGTGTGTGTGTGTGTGTGTAGATACGTGTGTGTGTGTGTGTGTGTGTGTAGATAGGTGTGTCTGAAACAGCGCATGACTGTATGCGTATGCCATATTTGTGTGGAAATAAGCACAGTATAATTGTAGGTTATGAATAATTAGAAAAGCTTTACTCCGTATTAAGTGCACAGATGCCATTAGGATTAAAAGCTTGTTCAAGGTTAATTAAGCACTAGCCCTGGTAATAAATATATAAATAAACATAAAACACAAGTCAAGCCGACTCGTCTCGGAGTCTTTAAAGGGCAACGTTAAGCTGCTGCGAGCGTAAACAAGGCACTAATATAAAAAACCTAAATAAAAAGAAGAAGTGACCGCGTTAATCACAACAATACATAATTACCCAGACAAAACAACACTGAGACGTCTTCCTGTGTGTTGCTGCGAGTGCGACTGTAGCTTACTAAAGCACCATTATACATGCAGACTCTAATTCTACAGCTAGAAGACCTCAGTGGAGGCACTGCTATGCTTTATGCTCTGTAATCAGTTCCAACACATTTTTAACACTTCTTACTTTCAGTACTACACTGAGCATGTTTACATGTACACTAATATGATCATTTATCATAGATTATCTCAAGTTCTGGGTATAGACAGCATAAATCTATACTTTAAGCTGTAAAAAAAAAAATTGCAAGAAATCCCATGCATATAGCTACATTTTTTTTTCAAAATAATTTGAATAACTTATTCAGCACGTGTAACATCTGTACGCTTTTACTTGTACGCATAGAGAGAAGTCCTGCCCCAGGAGCAGTAATTACCACAAATGTAACAGGACAAATAAAGTAGCAGGGAATTAGTCTTTTACATAACGTTCTTCTTTTTTTTGATGGGTTTATTAAGAAGCCCGATGTGGAGCTGTGAAGTATCAGATTACTTAATTGCATGTAAACACATCTGTCTAATTATTGTTAAAATGGTTGATTTCTTGCAGTTATCAGATAGCATTTAAACATGGAAACATACCTGATGGCAGAAAAATTGGGAAATGAATTTGGGCAGTAAATCATTTATGACGCAGTGACCCTGAAACAAGTGAGCAACCTTGCATGCTTTGTGCACTGACGCCTTGTCATGCTGGGACAGGTCTTGGCTCTTTATCTCCAGTGAAGGGAAACAGCAGAATGCTACAGCATACAAAGACTTCCTGTACAACTGTGTGCTTCCAACTTTGTGGCAACAGTCTGGGGAAGAACCATATATGGGTGTGATGGTCGGGTGTCCACATACTTTTAGCTATATAGTATAGTTTATTTGAAGCACATATCAGTAAATTTAACACTGCATACCAACAGGCCTTAGAACGATGAGTAAGTGTCATGATTTCTATCTCTCTTGCTCTTTATAAGGTAATAAGTCACATCTCAAAAGTGGAAGTATCCAGCCAAAAATGCAAAAAGGGCTGCTAGTTTTAAACGTACTTTACATTTACATTTATTCATTTAGCAGACGCTTTTATCCAAAGCGACTTACAAATGAGGAAATACGAGCAAAGCGATATCAAGCAGAGAACAATACAAGTAGTGCTACCATACAAGATCTTGAATTGAATTCTAGAAAATTCGAGTAGAGGTGTAAGTGACAGTAGTTTTTATTTTATTTTTTTAAGGATAATGTGGGGTTGGCATTTTAGGGGTTAGTTAGGTGTTCACGGAAGAGCTGGGTCTTTAGCTGTTTTTTGAAGATAGTGACAGATTCTGTGGTCCGGATTGAGGTTGGAAGTTCATTCCACCACTG
>JANDJT010000199.1:13774115-13793327 GCA_024331685.1 Stegophilus panzeri | reverse complement strand
TGGTCTTGTATGTCACTGGTGTTTCATTGTGTCACTGGTGTTACTGTGTGTTTTTTCTGTATCATTAAATAAAATGTATCATGTTTGACATGATGATAATTTTATATTCATTACATTTTGCTACACTTAAGAGTTCAGATTACAAGGATTACATTATTACTTGTTTATAACAGTTTTTTTTTTTATATATATTTTCATTTTTCTAGGAAATTCATGGTTGTGCAACTGAAAAAACATCATTCAACTACACTTTTAACAAATCAAAATAAAATAATAATCTTATGATTTGTTGCATTATCAATGTTATTCTCTACCTGACTATATGTGCTGAAGAGATTGAAAAATAATATTTCATAAAGGCCTTTATTATTAACAAATGCGTAAGGTAACACCAGTGACAAATAGACAGTGCATGCCATCTTTAAATAAATGCACAAAAAAATTTTAAAAAATCATTAAGCTGTCATTTAAGTGTATTCATACAGCCAATGATTTAAGAAAATAATGTGGTCAAAGTTTAAATGTTAAAAAAAGAAATACATTTTAAGACATTCTGCCATTCCAAAAGTGCATGTTTCTGTAGAATGACCCAGTTAATGTTCACATGAAACATGGGAAAAATGGGATCTTGGTGACTTTGACTGTGGCATGCATGTTACTGCCAGATGAGTTATTTAATCACCTGGAACTTTTACACACAACAGTCTCTAGAGTTTAGTGAGAATGGTGCAGCAAAATAAATAAATTAATTAATTAATAAATAACAAAATAAAAAAAATCCACTGATTGGCAGTTCTGTGGGCAGAAATGCCTTGTTGATGAGAGGAGGAGGAGGAGGAGGAGAATGGCCAGACTCGTGCTGATCGTTGAAAAATTAGAAGAAGAAAAAAAAAAACACTGCCTAGTCTTTTACCCAAATGTCAACTGTGCAGTTTCTGTGAGCTTGTGCCGACTGTAGCCTCAGATTCCTGTTCTTGGCTGACAGGAAAGGAACCTGATGTGGTCTTCGGTTGTTGAAGCCCATCTGCCCCAAGGTTTGCCCCATGTTCTGCATTCTGATATGCTTTTCTGCTCACCACAACTGTAAAGAGGGGTTGTTTGAGTTACCGTAGCCTTCCTGTCAGCTTAAACCAGTCTAACCATTATCCTCTGACTCCTCTGATCAACAAGGCATTTTCCAGGAGATCAGCGGTTTCTGAACATGATGGCTGGCTCAGTGTGTAGGGCTCTGGGCTTCTGATCAGAATGTTGAGAGTTTGAGTCCCACTACAGCCAAGCTGCCACTGTTTGGTCCTTGAGCAAGACTCTTAACTCTCATCTGCTCAGCTCAACTGTAAGTCACTTTGGACAAAAGCTTCTACCAAATAAACTAATTATTAAATATTAAATGTAATAATTAAACCAGCCGTCAAAGTCACGGAGATCACATCTTTCCCCATTGTGATGTTTGATGTGAACAACAACTTGATCTGTACCCACATGATCCCTTATGCATTATGCTCCTGCCACATGACTGTATAATTAGATCATTCCATGGATTAGCAGGTATACAGCTATTCCTATTAAAGTGGCCAGTGAGAGTATAAACAATAACCTAATGGTCCTCTGAATATCAGTGACCAGTGCTGCTGATAAGAACAGGACTCTGTTGCACAACCTGTCCTCTCTGAGACACGCTGTCCCCCATTTGTCCCACATTCCACTACTCCTGATTTCACTCTTCCCCTGTCTACAAGGACTCGCAGGCCATTGCTCGGTAGGACAAAGAAATTACCTTTACTCCTAGAGCTAAGCCAGTCTTTGTCGGTGTGTATTCCAGTCTTACAGTTATTGCTATTTGTCTTCTTTATTAGTGAAAGCTGTGCAAATACATTATGCTGTTTCACAGATTGCAAGGCTATGTTATTAGGAAATCCATCTGGAGGGTTGTCGATAAATAAGACACAACAACCACTCGGAGAGGCATTCTGCATATCTTATACTACTGCAGCAACATTTCACAACAAGTGACCGATAACCAATTGGATTTTATTGCGATGTACGTTAAAAAAATAGAACTACTTTAACTTGAACCTAATAGTGGTCACTCAGGAAACATAAAACAACTTGTGTGCAACACTAATGTGCTTGATGGGAGCGTGAGAACAAGGCTTGGCATGGCATAACACAACTTGGTGAAACGGTAAGCGTTTACTCATGACACCACACGGCCCATCAGAAGTCTTATCTCTTTTTCACAGGAAAATGCAAGTCCAAACACATTCATCTGGTTGCTTAAATGCCACAGGAGCAAATGCTGAGCCAGCAGGGGAGCTGTCACACAAATGTAAACCTTATGGAATGCAAAAGTCCTGTGGGGAAGACATGACCCCCACGAGGGGACCTCCAGCTGGGGGCATCCTGTACTGTTAGGAAATGACTGCATGTCTAATGCCTGGTCATTCATATGGAATGAATTAAATACCATTTAATAAGTGATAGCTACACTGGTTTGCTGCCAAATGAATGAGTCTGGTAAAAGCTGATGTGAAGAGGCAGGAGACGGTTTACTGCACACTGAAAGAGGGCATGGTGAGATGCAGTAAAATGCTCTTACTAATAGCATACATTTGAACCTCTCGCTATTGTAAATTACAGGAGCAGTAACATAATCTGATTCTATTTTCACAGTACAAACATTGCTCTCACATGGACCAGTGGTGAGTGAAGGACTTACTAAAGCAGTTCAAGCTTAAAAGGAAAAAAATGTATGATGTATGTGTGAGATAATCGATATCATCGTTTCCCCACACACAGGCATCCCTGAGTATACTCACCGCCACGTCATTCATTCATTCATTCATTCATGGTCAGTAAACACTTTATCATGGCCACGAGATGGGAATACACACTGAATGAGACCATGCACACACACACACATTCACACCAAGGGGCAATTAAGCTACAAACCAGCCAGTTGTGAGAGGAAACCAGAGGACTTACAGTCATTTGGGGAACAAGTGCAACTGCATGCAGACAGTAACCTGAGCTCAGGATTGAACCGAGGACCCTGGAGCTGTGAGGCATCAGTGCTACCCACTGCACCACCATGCCACTCACAGGTTATTTTTGTCCTGTTTTGGATTTTTCTTGGGTAATCCTTTCTGTGAAGACTATTTATCAGTCAGTCAGTCAGTCAGACTTTGTGTAGACTTTAGATGTTTGCATTCCACAGTTCTTCAAAATAGCTCATTTAAGCATCTATTCACTTTGGTATAATTGTACAAAAAAAAATAAAAAATGCTCATTCCAAGTCCTGGCTCAGAGTAGTATTGTTATCCGTACTCAATATCAGACATATTGTTCTAAAACGAAATACTCGGTCTTCAGATTAGTGCGGCTCTACTGGTAGTAACCTCTGATAAAGCCGATTCATTAAAAGGAATACATTTACAAAGTCTGTGACACTGCATTCGAAATCATTAAGTGTCTGCAAATTGCACTGACAGATCTAAACACAAAGGAGCTCATACTGAAACGAGCCACCATGAGCAAATAGTCAAAGAATTTCCCAATGGCGCTCGATAATTTCCCAGCAGTTATTACCTGGATGCCGAGATCCATACAGATGCAGTTTCTAGATATACTGAAGGCGTTCCATAAAATGACAAATGGCTTTTGAAAGAGTTTCACAATCTTGTGATTTATAGAGCTTGGGAAAAGCCAAGTGTTAGCCAAGTCAACTGTGAGCATAAGCGCTCTGGCACGGTCTGACCCGAGCTTCTATCAGTCTACACGGGTTCTAAATGGCTTACCATTTTAAGCTTAGTTTAATAGAATAAAAACATTAAAGGAGTTTAAACATTCAAACAGTTTTACAGAAAACAAGCAGCCGAGTTGAGTTGACTCGGTCTTATATATCATACCTCATGGCCAAAATGGTGCAATAATAAAAACCAAAAGCATCACTGATCAGTGCAGTCAGTAGTGTAATCAACCTCTATCATTTAGTGCAGTGTGTTTACTCAAATGCTGTATTAGCCATTGATAAGTTATGTGCAGAGAACAATGAGAAGGTATGGCTTGATGACTCTGAGTAAAGTTGATTTTACCCTGTACGAATACAGATTATTACTCGTCACACTAAGTGAGATGATCCCGATGAAATCTTAGTGTATTCAATAATAGACTATGTGATCATTTGTGTTCTCCAGGTCAGATTATATAATGATCCTCGAATGCTAGACCTTTCATTAAGGAAAATGACTACATTAAGCATACATCTTCAACCAGCGCGATCCAAATAACGCTATAAAATCTTATAGAACGCACGAATCAGGAAAAGCTTTCACTTCAGTACGTGGACATGTCTTGCATGAACTGTTGTACAAATGTCTGTGTTTTAGTCCTTCAGAAAATACCTAGGTGTCAGGATAAAAATGATCATGTAATAGAATCAGTTGAACACTCAAACAGACACAGCAGGGTTTAAGACCTTCACACGTCTACACACGTAATATGATCCTTAAATCTATTTACGGTTTCAAACAGGACTTTCCTATTTGTAAGAAAGCTTAAAAACATGTAAACCTATTAAGCCAAATTTATATCATCGGCGTGAGCTACTAGGAGTCAGCATTGCGTCATGCTCATTCATAAGCATGCATATGGAAGGTTGTGGGATGTAGAATCGGTGGTGAGAGGCGTGAACTCGGTGTTGTATGAATGACCAGATGGTGGGCTGCTGACAATTCTTCATAAGTAAATATCATGGGGTCTGTACTTCCAGGAAGCCTGTAAGCAAACAAAACGCGCTCGTGCCTATTTGGCATTTTATCCGCCACAGCCTTTAGATCCAATCGATGTGTGCTGAGACGTTTATTCAAGGACCTGAGCGAGCAATGCTATCAAATTACTGAGACACGGGCACAACTACTGCTAAACAACGGTGGGGGAATTAAACAGCACGACTGCTTTAAATTCATTAAATACATTTCAGTAAAATTCTGCTCTCGCTCTCACCATTTATCGAAAACAGAAGATTAAGTGTTGCTGCTGTTTGCCTCTCAATGTTTCACACTGGATAAATACTATGAATGACAAATGCCAAACTGCTGCACACCGCCCACACATAAACCATGAATAAGTAAAAGCTCTGAAGGGAAGCATGGTAAAACACCACTGGTGTCTCTCTCTCTCTCTCTCTCTCTCTCTCACACACGTTTCTCTCCAGTAGGAATGACAATTACTATAACAGGAAAATAACTGTGCTTAATTATGTGTTGTACATATAAATATAAAAGCCCCTTGCCCTCTCTGCTTCATTTATGCTTTATATATGATTGTGATTGGCTAAAAGTAACCCTCTTACTCCAAACTCACTCTCTCTCTTTCTCTCTCACACACACACACACACACACACACACACACACACACACACACACTCTTAACCCAAACCTCATTAACCAAAAACAGTCTCAGATATAAAAACTCAGCTGGTGTGTGTGAGGCCCTGTTTACACTATAGCGTTTTCGTTTTAAAATGAAAACGATCCTCATCCACTCTGGTGTTTCCGTTGTGTTTCTGAATCCACACTACACGACCGAATACGCATGTCACATGACCATCCATGCACACTGGGCATGCGCATACAAGTATAAACAGGAAGTTGGTTGCTAGTCCAAACCGGCATTCCATGTAGGTCTTACACCACTTGAAATGAGATTTGTTGCCGGTTGCTCTAATCATGGCTTGCCTCTTGCGCATGTACGCAGCTGCAGTATTATAAAATACAGACTTTAACTGCACAATGGCTGCCAAGAATGACAACAAAGCCAGCAAAGCTTGCTGTTCAGTCTCCGTGTTGTGTATACAATCAAGGTAGCGTAATGGTCATATGGTAGGGGCTTGACCAATCAGAGAAGGATACGCAATGATCCAGAAGACCCAATCCGGGGGCGAATGTGGGCAAAGCCATGCCTTCATTTTCAAAAGTCTTCGTTTTGTCTGTTTACACTGAAACACGAGCCCGGAGTTCAAAAACGGGGTCTTCGGCGTTTCCAAAAGCCTCATGAAGTAGGGTAGACGACAAGCGTAACCGTAGCATTAGTTATGCGTTTTAAAAAGAAACACACTAGTGTAACCAGGGCCGTAGACTAGAATATCTCTTTGCACCTTATTCCACAAAAGAACTGTGTACTGGTCGGCACTGCACTGTCCTTTACCTTGCCTATTGTCCTATTTAGTAATTGTTGTACTGTCTTGTGCTGTTGCACACGTGCACTTTATGAAGACCTGTGTACGTCTGTAGTTCTGTGTCGTCTCACGTCGCTCTGTATTGTTTGATGTAGCACCATGGTCCTGGAGGAACATCGTTTTGTTTCACTGTGTACTGTACCAGCTGTATATGGTTGAAACGACAATTAAGCCATTTGAACGTGAACTTGAAGACTGCTGTCTGAATTTAAAATCCCGTGTGGAATCGAGTAGTCTGACTATTAGATGTGAAAAAGACTCACAGCAGCTTCATCTCAACACATCTCTGTACGGCTGTGCAATAAGGAGATCATTTAAAAAACAAAAAAAGTAGTTTTTTTTACATTACAGTCCGCGGAAAAGTTTGCATCACACCATATCACAAAGGAAGTTGCTGGCTATATAGGCTACACATCTGTTTTGTAAAAACTGCAGTCAAACACAAGACAAACATGCAGTGCAAATAATCTTGTTTTGACAGCTGCATGAATGTGAGATTTTGGCAAATGGTCAAGGTGAAATTTCAGCGTTTATTGGTGTGAAGCAAAAATAGCCTGGTGGTCAGGATTTCAAAGCACACTGGTGTAGAGGTAGAGGTAGAGAGAGAGAGAGAGAGAGAGAGAGAGAGAGAGAGTTGCTGAACCGTGGCCAGGCTGCTGTGGAAGTTGAAATTCCAGTCTGCGGGTACGTGTACAGTGAGGACGAGAAGGCCAACAGAAACCTCGGAAGTGTTTGCTTCTTAGCAGACGGGGTCTGAATGGGCCGTTTTCATGAAGGCCTTACTTTTTCCCCTCACAAGTTATTTCCAGTGCTTTTAGAAAGTAAACGCTTTCCTAAACATGCCTCTCTTAGGTGTGGCTCTAGTGGCTTTGGCTGTAGGTAAAATGCCAGTTACAGTCCAGCAGAATGCAGCTAAAATGAACCAGAGTCCGCTTCATAGGCAGGCTAGGATACACACTGGTTAAACACTCATAGGCAATCAGAGGCTCATATACAGGCTCTGTGAATGGATCACAGGGGGGGGAAAAAATAAAAAATCATGAATGATAGCCATGAATAACATTTAACTGAAGACAGCACTGAATATAAGACAATTTAGGTAATAAAATATCCCCCTTATTGAATAAAAACCCTCCAATAATTACTTATACTCAATTAGTCCTTTACACACACACTGTCCTCTGACATTAAGCACAAAACAGCACGCTCTCCTTCACACTCCGCAGCGCAGCCACACTTCATCCACAAATCCACATTCAGCACAGGAGACCAACACTGTTTATATCACAGCGCTCTGGATTATTCGGTTGTAAAGTTTATATTAATTCCAACATGTTGTCAAAACTACACTACAGTAAATATAATCACTTACACCGGGACCTGTATGATGGACTCTCCATATAAACAGACTTAAAAAAATTTTTGATTATGGTGAATGTTTCTGCGATACGTTTATTTAGCATCTTTCAGCGCTTTGTAACAGCTGGAAGAAAAACTGTTCTTTTAAGTTTTTGAAACCGGAAATGTTTTTAGGCTAGGCAGCTTTCAAGATACTTCCGTAACATGACAAGTAACGGCTGGGCGATATGACAAAAATATAATATCATGATAATTGAGGACATTTCTACAAAACATGCTGCGTATTACGACATATAATTTAGCTAAACAAGCTGACCGCAAAACATTAGTGAAACAAACAAAAGCGTTAAACTGACTTTGATGATACTTTTCTTTAATGCCTAAAAAGACTTTGTTTAAAAATGAGGTCAGATCAACACCATCCATTCAGCAGTATTTCATTTGTAATTATTAAAAACATAAACAATACATCACAATACCAAAGATATCTCAGAAAAGTGTATTGCCTGATAATTTATCATGATATTAATATCATCAATATATTGCCCAGCCCTAATGAAAAGAAGCATTTTTTTTTTTTTACTTCAAGAAAGAGAAGGGGGGGGGATCCACAGGTCCATAACCTGTTAACAAGAACTAGCTTGTTCTGCAAACATTCTACAGCATTAAACATAACTATACATGAATAAAAAGAAAATGATGTTCTTTAATAAATAAAAAATGTAACCATTAGAAAATTGCTATAGTACAAGAGGAATAAAACAGTTCAGAATGTGCGTTACAGGAAAGTAATCCACTCTGGGCGCTGAGAACTGTTAGCACTCCCTTCAATTTCTATTCCTTATATAACGACCTTGTTTAATTTCACTTCAACAAGTCCTTGCCCAACATATGGTTCACTGAACAATCAGGTCACAGGGATCATCCTACTTAAGAAGTGTTCAGTAAAGAAACTCACAAGCCAAAAGGCCTGAATATGGTGCACACACACACAAAAAAAATAAAGTGTGACGTGCGTACAACGACAGAATCCAGCCTAGCAAATACAGTAAAGAAAAAAATATACATGTTTAAATATTGCCAATAGCATGTTTAATAAGCTTCATGCTTGAGGAGGCAGTTGAGGCAAAGGGGAGGGGAAAAAACAGAAATAACTGATTAGCCCAATTTCATTATTAAATCTAATGAAGTGGAAAAGCAATCAGACTGGAGTTTGGTTGAGTGAGCCGTAATCTTTTGATGAACGTGCCCGTCATGATTATTGAGGACGGTCCAAAACACAGCTGACTGATTCTGCCATTGTTCCTGACCTGCCAACCACAAAAACATGCTGTTCTCTTTAGTGTTTCCAACTGGGTTTTGGAATAACTGTAATAAACATTTCCTCTGTGGGATTTGTCTCAGTCTTCAGGGTTACAGCTGTTTTGCTAGGAACATGACAAGAGGTCAGAACCCGGCGCAGTTCAGTTCGCCTTGCTCTGGGAATTGGCAGGGAGAGGAAAGGCAAAGCAGATATGGTCTGGACAGGACAGGCTGCTGTGATACCAGTTCTCCACTACACACACACTAAAGTTCTGATGGATGAGAAAACACACGTTGATTTACTGCAAATCCAATTCACTGTGTGAATTCAGCTTCTAGTTTGTAACCATTTAACTCTTAAACTATACAGTGCCTCCTTCTTCTTCGGTCACTACGCTTTTTTGCTAGCCACACTCTCACCTAAGTTATGGCCATAATTTGGCCATTGTTCCCCCCCCCCCCATTTACCCTGCCCCAATTCTTCCGTTTGTCAGTATTCCTCTCACGAAAACTACTCCTTAGGGGTATTGCAACAACACCTGAGTGGGGCTTTCAAAGGCATGCTGTTCATTTTAAGTGTGGATTAACATTTTCAAAAAGGTTGGAAGAGAGACTGTGTGAAAATCAATCCAGAAATTACAACTCAAGACATCCGTGATGTTTTATTCGGTGCTCTGTCCTTAGCATAGGATGACAAAAAATGTTAATCAGAAAGCTGGTGAGAAAAAGTGTGGGGAAAAAAAAAGAGAGACAGAGATCAAGAGATCACGAGATCACATTTCATTCAAATTATTATACCACAAGTGCTTTGATTTCAGCCACATTAATCAATCAAGCATGTTTAGTTATATAAAAATTTCCACTTACATTCGGTCAACGCAAGTGAAAATTTTTATATACCTAAACATGCTTGATTGAGTCATGTGGCCACTTTATTTACATGTGTTAATGGTCCTCGTTATCACTATATGTGCAGATTAACGCTGAACTTTGATTTGAGGTGTGAAACTGTTTGGGTGCTTGCCCCTGGCCTTACTGTGGGATTAAGGTGCCACACACTCAACAGCAGTGCACATTGATCTACTTGTTTAAAAATCAGCTTGAATTGTACTCTGCATCATCAGGTTTCCTCTTCCAAATTCATTAAATCCATCCATTCTCGCACAATCAATAGTCTGAATGGAGAACAGAAGGACAATGACAGAATCAGTGGGAATCGAATACCGTGCATAACCTTCTTCTGCCGGCTATTGGAGCACCTACAGAACCATGATGTTCTTCTATTGGGCCATTCACACTTCAGCCTTCCTCATCTCTGAATAGTGACCTTGTTTCCTACATGATGTCGTCACTAGCTCGAGTGGGTGTTCTAAAGAATGAAAGACATTATGTTGTCTGAAACGGAGAAAGCGGATGCAGTCTGCATGCTTTGCCCTTTAAGCTGTCAGCCAGGAAATGTGAAGGTTTGACCTTTGTCTCGGGAACAAGGCTTCACTCCTCTCAATAAGATGCTGATGGTGTAAAGAGTGTGATAAGAACTCGAGGGCTGTGTTTGCTCAGAAAAGGCGAGTCACGTAACTCAAACGATCAACTCCCTCTGCTCTGCTCTCTCTCTCTCTCTCTCTCTCGCTCTCTCACATTTCTCACACCCGCGTTTCCTCCCTCAGCACGTTCACAGGCTTATATTGCTTCTTAGCAGTTTAACCATACACAAAATTCTAATTTGATACAATTTTGATATAGTGGTGCCTTGATATGATACATTTTCGATGTGGCAAAATTAACACTGTGTCAAGATGTGCCTTAGGTTTAAATTTTCATTATAACGCAACAATAACTGAAAATGAAAGACCGTGTTTACATGATCCATTCTGACTCTGCATTTAACGAAATGCTACATATTAAGCAAAATGAAACATGGCATAGACGTTTTTCATAAAGGTACGTTCACACATACAGCGACTCACATTGACAAAGCGACCGGACGCCATTCATTTTCAATGAGAGCTGGCGATGTCAGTCAACATGAGTGACAGCGACCGTTGGCGACTAGATTTCAGAGGCTGGGTGTGTTGCGAGTATACACATCGTATTAGCCCACTAATTCACATTCATATCACTCACCCATAATCGCATCAACTATGTTTGTGGTATTAGCACCGGTGTATTGTGAATATATTTGGCGGACAGTGATACGTATCAGTTTTGTTGAAACTTCTAGATCATCATATGATATGATTTTTTTGTTTTCACCCACGTAAAGAAACCTGTAAAGTGTACAGTGTCCTGGAGCTTTAACAGGATTAAAATGAGAGTACAGTGTACACAGAGGATGTCAGCAGTTAATCCATGCACACTAAATGAGAATAAGAGCTGTTTAATGAGAATCCAGCATGTTCTCTGGACCGTGTAGTTCTCTTTCTAGTTTTGCTTCCACTTAGTAAGCTATGTGAATTTAGTACACAGAAATATATTCAGCCCATCTCGACACAAGTGAAGGTTCAAAAAGCAAAGACCGGAACAAATCTGAACAAAAATTTGACAATATTTGTATTAACATGTGAAGACTCAAAAACAAAGCAGATCTCACTCCTTCAACTGTGTTTTTATTATTATTATTATTATTATTATTATTATTATTATTAACTTATGTACCTAAATGAAGTATTAAGCACCTACAATGAAAAGTAGTGGGAACTGTATGTAGTTATGAGAGTAAGGACTGTAAATCTGGATCAACTGAGAGGTTCAAGACGTTTATGACTCTTCTACGACTCTACAACCCAGGATTATCTCAATTATGAACAAACACAATAGATCTAACAGAAATAAAAATGAGCCCTGAAAATATCAGCATTGGGAAAATTAATTCCTTTAACAAGCAGCATGAAAAGTTCAAAGGACTGTTCAGGAATACACTAGCTTCCTTCAGAGACAGAGACACCAAATAAAAGTCAACCCAACAACAATAGAGCTTCCTGGACAAGCTGGAGAGAATACATCATTGACAATACCTACAAAACCTTTGGCTGTGATTTTTCCTCTGAGGTCACTGAAGTGTGCGAGAAGCCTCTTCCAGCATCCGTTATTAACTTCATAAATAATGGGCTGTGTGGATAGAGCTTTGAGGAGACGAGCTGTGACTCTGTCCCTCAGCAATAAAGCAGCAGGATGACACTCGGCTCCAGGTGACGGCCTTCACAGCTGCCCGAACCCAAGCGTGCAAACTGGGGTACGTTTACAAGACAACGACGTAGTGAAAACTGAAAAGTTTTGCGTACAGACGACAACACTGTCAAAAAGATCCCCGTTCACATGGATCCACGAAAACGACTAAAAATGCTGTGTTATGCATGCCAGGCCAGTAGTTGGCGATGTCACTTTGTAAAGAAACACTACGCACCTGCGCACATAAGCATTCTTCCACAGAGAAGTTTTCCTTCCAGTCACGCTCGGCAACAACGCCACTGATAAAGTTTTCCCACCAACTGCTCGTCCTCCCAGGGTTTACCCAAACACGCCTTTTGAACACCCTTCGTTGGTGTAGATTTAGGTTAATAATTTGGTGTATGTAACAAATGCGTCTCCGCTGGTCGTAGTAGTGATGCAGTAAATCTACACTTTGCTGGAGAAGCATCAAACTCACAATCTTGAGCAGCATCAGCACAGTCCTGTAGTCCGCTATTGTAGTTTTGAATATCCCGCGCGTTGTTTTGAAGTAATCGCACGCATGCCTATAGACTGATCATGTAATACGCGTGCACGTGACATCATCGTTTTCACAAATTCGCATTTTGTATGTTTACATGGAGACGATAACGCTATCGTTTTCAAAAACTTGCACTTTGAAACGCATTTTCAAAACTTTGCGTTTTCAGGCCCCAAAACGCCGCTGTCGTGGAAACTAACAGCCAAAACGCATAAAAAGTTTTCCATTTTTAGTTGAAAATGTTGTCATGTAAACTTCTCTTTACAAGAAGTGTCCTGGGATTTTTTTTTAACGACCACAGAGATCCAGGACCTCGGTTCAACGTCTCATCCAAACGACAGTGCTGTTTTTACAGTATAGTGGTCCCGTGACCGTACTGGGGCATTAGGCCCCACACAGACCACAGGGTGAGCACCCCCTGCTGGCCTCACTAATATCACGTCCAGCAGCAACCTTAGTTTTCCCCAGGAGGTCTCCCATCCAGGTACTGGCCACGTTCAACCCTGCTTAGTTTCAGTGGGACACCATTGTTCTAGCAGGAGAATTAAGGCGTGACTGTCCTCAGGGGTATATTCACGTACTTGTGTGTTCCAGATACAGAAACGATCATCTGTTTTGCGTGCATGCCAGTGAATCCACCTAGTAAACTATCAGACCGGATGATCTGTGAAGAGCATCAGATTGATTCAGTGCTTTATTGTTACAGCATCGTGGCCACGAACCGAGAAACACTTCACATTTAAACCTCAATAGCAAATGGACACGTTTATTTTTCACAAGTCAGTAGAATGTAGGATTTATTTTCTTGTCTCTGGTTGTTGAACCTCCTAGTCCATCCAGCCTGGACACTAAATCTGCTTGTCAGGTTAGTGATTTGTCCACTGCTGAATATGTGAAAAGAGAAACAAAGCAATGAGGCAGTCGGTTTCATCCCACCCATCCAGCTCACATCCTCCATAAGCAGCCCAGCTGAACTGTGGGATTACTGTTAATGCTCTGGTGCAGCCTGCCTTGCACCGCTCTGGGTAATGGAGAGAACAGTTAAAGCTACAGTGGATGATGCACTCGAGGAAACCCTGCTTCACGCATGTTGGCAGTGGCACACATCTAGGTTTATGCATAGCACAGATCAAGGACTTGAGGAATCGGACAGGTTCAAGATCAAAGCATTGTGGCAGAGCATTCGAAATGCCACCTTCCAATGTGTGGTCCTTTTACGTCATGCCCGGAAGGCACAAAGGGGAAATTTAGCGTAACCAGCATATTTTGGGGAGGAAATAAGTGAAATCCCGTATGGAAACAGGGAAAACATGTGAAACCCCACACAGAGAGCAAGCCGAGCTCAGGAAGGAGCCCCTGAAGCCGAGAGGCAGCAACACTACACCCGGCGACACCGTGCGGCCCAAAAATTACACCGATTACTAAAATGGCTTTCAAACAAGATACAACCAGGGACATTACAGAGGAAAAGTAAACATGAAACTGCTGCTCTGGAAACACACACACACACACACACACACACACACACACACACACAACAACAGCACACATGAACAGAGAAGACAGCCACACACACTTGCTGAAAAGAATGAGATCTCCAGCAAAACTCCTAACATAGTATCACAAAACATCTAACACTATTCGTGATGCACCAACACACTTGAAATGCACTACACAAAAAACACAGTGGTTTTGGGGGGAAAAAACAAACCCAAACATACATTTCGCTCGGTTGAGCCAGTGTAAACAAACCTCTCCCTGTGCACCGGACAAACACAATTTACATGGACAATCAGATGGGCAGAAAAAGCTCATTCACAGCTCTACACTAAGCAAATAATTGCTGCACCTCACACACTGAGGAGTGTTGCTTAGCTCTGATGTGCTCTAACAGCAGGACAAGACTGGCGGTCACGGACGGTGTAGAGAAACTGCGAAATCACAGACATGGAGGTTTCTGGATGGCCCACATGGACATTCTCTTCCCAAACAAGAATCCACGGAAGCCCTAAGCGGCCATGCGTTATTATTCTTTTCTCTTTCTTGTCTACTCGTGATCTCGACATGACCTTAAAAACGCCATAATTTTATCACAAGAAAATCTCACACCTTGTGAATAGGACTGGTGCTGCATGCACATTGGCGTCTTCAACATAATCATAAAACGTAATAATCGCCCGCTGTAGAGATTGACCTTACCTCCGCGTTAAGAGAGAGTGGTGTCCCCTTCTCAAGTGTCGGACACTAATGTGGCGGTCATCGATCTCTGACCGACATGGAGCTATTTCAGCTTGAGTGAGTCCCTGAGCAAAGTTAAAATGAATCTGTTCATCCATGATGCTGTAGGACTATGCTAAGACTGCTGCCTCCAGGACAACAAAAACATGCTGTTATGGTGGGGTACACAGGAAAATTAAGTCGAGATCATGAGAAAACAAGAAACAATAATGAAAGGCCGCTTAAGGGTTTCACATGGATACTGCTGACCTATAGAGACTACTGCTCTAATCATAAAGACTTCCCTGTTCTTATTCGAGGACACCAACACACCTCAAACGCATCACTCCAAGACTGTGTCTATTATTTGTCTTTATAGTATACGGTTGTAGAAGAGTAAAGATTTATATCCGCAGAATCCGGTGTCACTCAGAAGAGGACAAGGTCCCTTTTGAGTCTGGTTCCTATCAAGGTCCTCATGCCTTCTCAAGCAGCATGTCGCCTCTGGAACAGGGATCGAAATCTACATCCAGATTTCTGTAAAGCTGCTTTGTGACCATTGTTAAAAGTGCGATACAAATGAAACTGAACATGGCAGGCCTGGAGATAGGACTCTACTGTGGACATGCCAGCCATTTCATTTCTCATCAGATTTTCTGCCAACACAAGTGTAGGGTAGGAGGCAGAAACAAGCAGCAGACGAGGTTGGCAGAACAGGAAACTGAGGGGCTTCAGCCTACACACACACGTGTGCATGCACACACCTCACCTGGCTCTAGTCTCCAACAAAGGAAGCATCCTTAAATTATTTATTGCACTCAACATTCACACACACACACACACACACACACACACACACACACACACAAAAGATGCTAGCATGGTTATTAAAACTCACATATACACAGTATTAAAATGCTCCCCTAATCCAAACTTTCCTAGCAAATCAACATATGGCATTAAGGTGGTACAAAGAGCCTGTGAGGAATATAGATTCCGATGACGTACCTCGTCAGGAGTACATACACTAAACGCCATTACATACACTAAACCCTCCATGCACTAAACCTCAACTAAGTGGCAGAACAGTTAAGAGATCATGTCGGCTGCAATTTGTTGAAAGTGACAGCTATACACATACTGCACAGTGGGAGAACATAACAATATATAGCGTGATATTTAGCAATGATAATGGCATGCCAATGCTTCTGTAACATCTGTATATACAGATGCGGCATCCTACAACAGCAGCTTCTGTACGGCATCTCAGGCCCCCACCTCCCCGTACTCGTCCCCCAGCATCGCGTTTCCATTCGCTTTTATGCAGAAAGACGGAAGCTAAAGAGACACCGGCACCACTTTATCTCTGACAGAAGGAGAGGGTTTGTCATCATCAATAATTAAGTGACGGGTTTATTCCCTAACACATAACAGCACTTTGGTGTAGTGCATCTGCAATCCTATCTGGCCTTGAATAATAAGGAACAGCTCCATGGCTCCTGCAGCTCGGAAAACTGTGCGAGAAACATATCACATTTTGGGACCATTTGGAGGATTTTAACCAGGAAAAAAAGAGCACAAAAAGCACAAAAAAAAAAAAAAAAAAAAAAAAGACAGATGTTGCTGAGGCAACTGTTTTCATAACCCTGTTAAACTTAATTCAGAAGAAATGCTGCTTGTGACAACAACAATATCTAGTTTAAGCTGCAGTCTCTTCATGAATATTCATTTAGTATTTAAATGATCAAGCAGAGGTCTACTCGACAGAGTACACAAATTATATTTACGACAAAAAGACGTTCTCCACTGAAAATCATAATCGTAAGTCTTGAAAGTCACTCAAAGTCGTAAACATAAACTTGTACGGTATGTCTATACAGACAGAACACAAATGTTTCTCATTACTGCTCATGATACCATACGACTCAGCTCGGCTCGACTCGTTGGTATGGTAATATGGTAATATTCTATTAATTGAAAATGATGCATCATTTATCTCATTACAGATAAAATTACAACAAAGGTTTCCGTCTTAGATTTTTAAATCTCGCTTGTTAACGATTTCCAAACCGGCATTTATCGAAGTCGCTCCTGTCGCGGCTGAATCTAACTTCGTCATATCGAGCGCTATATAGGGTCCAGAACGCCGTTATTTTGCATCCTCAATAGGGTCTGTGTTCAGTGAACAGGAAAGGCGTTTGGAATACGGCCTGAGCGTGTATTTGTACAGGGCTTTGATAACACAACATTATTCCTGCGTGAAGGCGAGTGGAAGATGGCACCCGCGTTGAGGCGGCACTAAACTGCAGCGGAAAAGCAAGCTCAGAAAAGTAAAGCGAGCCGAGTCGAGCCGTACCGTGCGGTGGAAAAGGGGCTTTTGAGTCCTCAGTAAATTGGACCCGTTAGCTTAATACTCATTACCTTGCTAACTCTGGCTGATCTGATTGTTCATGAAGCCTGCGCTTGTTTTGTACCTTGATATTCGCTCTTCCCCTTTGATTCCGTTTACCAGATTCTTGTAGCTTTGATATTCTCTATATCTTGAGTTTGGCTCACTTTGTGCAGGTGTCTTGTTATGTTTTTAAGCCAGCAAAGGAGAGAGCGAGATACTTCACTTTCACCACAGGTATGTGTGAGCATGCAGCTGCTACACGAGCGTCACTGGTACACATACTCACGTGAATAACTTATGTACACCTGTGCCCGGTTGCACCAGCTGTGCGTAAGTTACAACTTAGCCTAGTTGCCACGTAAAAGGGCACTAAGTTACTTACGCACTACTAAATATATTTGTGCACCATTAAACTTAGTTTAAACCTAACTCTACGTTCCAGCTAAATATATACGGAAGCCTCTGGCCATGAAGAACGGTCGGAATGAGACGGCCGTCAGATTAGATGACGTCGATGCGCTCGTAATTGATGATGAAGAACCGCGTGTTCATCGAAAAGTTTTACAAGACATCATCCTTTGGATATTTAGGATGTTGACATACATGCTTGTTTGCGCTTTAAAAGAGAGGGAATAAAGCGGATTACAGACTTGATAGCATTTGATATTCAACATGACACGGACCGAAACGGCGCTCTCTCCCCAAGCCTTCACGTGTGCGTCGCTTTATGTTATTTTGCCACTGGATCAATGCAAAACTTAGTAGGTGACAGCATGAAAATTCACAAATCTACAGTATGTAGAGTGATGCGTAGGATGTCACTTGCCCGGTGTCGCCACATGAACACCTATGCATGCATGCCAAGCATAAACACACAAAATACAAACAGGCAAAAATTCATGGGACATCTTTTGTGCGAAGGAAATCCTCAACTGCTGGTGTCTTAAGGTCGCTCCACTTCTTCCTAACTTCCTTTATCTCCCTCTGCTCACAGCCTTGAATTTATTTTGTTTATGTCATGTCCGGCCAAATCTCACCATTTTTCGGTTTGTGAAAGAGGGGTTTCATTTTCTTTTTCTAGGACTGCTTTGTTTTCTTTGTATCCACCAATTAAAATGAGAATTTCTTCATGACTTTATTTTTCCTTCCTGTTTCTTTTCTCCTCCATGTGCGGGCTATTAAAATATTTTTTCAATTAAAAGTTTAATGTTGAGTTTGATAACGTCTTTGTCGTGTTTTAGTCGAGAAAGTGTTTGAAATTACACGCAGTTCAGACTAATTCCTGTTTACCATTTGAAGGCTTCTGATTGGGTTAAGAAAAATATATACGCCATTCTATGCGACTACGCATTACTTTATGGAGAGCTTACGACCTACGAACTACGTTCTGCCTTAAGAAGAAGCGGTGCAACTGAAGTAAGTACAGATTTCGTTGCAAACTAGCTAAGAGTTACTAAGCCTCTAGTTTGGACTTTACGTTCCAGTTTAAGTAAGAACTTACGAACGGCTGGTGCAAACCTACCCTAGGAAGATTAAAACGCTTGATTTTGCGGCGGATTTTTTCAAAATTTGTTTTGTGATCAACTACATGAATTGGCAAAGTGCACAAAATATTTTTTCGCACCGATGTTTGTTGGTAAACGAGCGCTTTTAGCTGACGCATGTGAATTGAAGAGGGATTAGACTGAGCGTGTGTTGTGATGACATCACATGATGCGTCCTGGCCCAAATCTGCTGTCAAATAATTCAAATGCAGTCAGTCAAATCCACTGATTTTGGACCTCAAACACTATTAAAAACACTGCGGAGAAAAATAATCAGCTCTGATTACAATGTCCACTAAACAGTAGGGATGGGCGATATGGACTTAAAACTATATCATGATATTTTCTGGTATTTGTTGCAATAACGATATCAGTGACGATATAAATATAGTACCATTCACCACTGTTTTTGGCTACAAGTGATAGCTGTGATCTTGAGAGCCTCAGAAACACA
>JANDJT010000199.1:13744584-13756789 GCA_024331685.1 Stegophilus panzeri | reverse complement strand
CAAGACTTTAGAGTCTTATCAAACACAGCTGTGATGTAACATTATCTTTTTCTGTTCCAAGAAATGTCCCTTTAGACCCATGGTACAGTCTGATCTAATCTGAGAATCTGAGAGAGTCTCCACTCATCTAATAACAAGCGCAAATTCACCTGAACACGGTTCCATGTACAGCGTAGCACTCGTTCTTTCTGCTCAGCTATTCCACACATGGCTAAAGTTCTGTAGAGGAATCTACATTGTGGTAAAGATGAACAATAATTACTGGAAGTCTACGCTTGCCAACATATTCAACCAGACGAAAAGTAAGTTTGCCGGCTGTAAGTTTGGTATAGACATCACATGATCTAAGAGAGATGACCTGTGTGTCCAGCCTGTGTGTTTTACCTTGGTTAAAAAACACAAAGATTTGACACTTTCAGTAATGAGGCAGTTTGCTGTTTCTTTCAAACTTGTAAAGTGTTTTCATGTATAAACATAACAAACATGGCAACAAGCATGTGGTCAAGCTAAACATAGCAATTACTGAATACACACACAAGCCATCTTTTCATCAAAGCCTAAGAGATTCTCCCACTACTCCATCAAAAATCTCAGGCAAAGTTTTGTTTGAGGTTTTTAGGCGTCCAGCGAAATCTCCTCTGTGCCCATGCCATCTTGTCATGTGAGGAAGCTTCTGCTTTATATGCGCTGAAAAGGACACACACTTTTCACATCAAGGGGAGGCCCGTGCCTTGGCAGAGGCTCCTGGAAAACAGATGAAAACGAGCCACCTAGTCAGACAGAATCAATGAAAAGCAATTACATTAGCAGGCTGGGGAGCACTGTGGACTATCTGTGCAGCATGGACACGTGCAGCACTGATCCCCCTCCTCTCCACTATTTCTGCTGCCAATGGCCTCCACAGCAGACCTGCTACTGAAGGAGCCCCCCCAACACACACACACACACACACACACACACACACACACACACCCCAGCATGGAAATATCTAAAGCAATGCATACCTTCATGATCAAATTTCAGGACACATGTGTGTCCTGAAGTTTTCCATCTTTTGTTATTATTAATCCCTTTCAAAACATGATGTTTCCACTATGCTACGCGGCTGCAGAGATCAAGCAGTTCTTTTTGCGTTTGAGTGTAAACCAAGGGAGAGGGCTGTGTGAATAAATATTTGGAATTGCAACATGTTTACTCATTTTTGTCTACTTTTTTTTCACTGAAGCAAATAAAATCTTGTTTACACCGAGATGAAAATAGGCACCGTGTGATATGACTGGTGTGAGGCTAAGCTGTAATAATACTGTGAGATGTAAAACAAGCCAACAACGACTAGTAACCTTTGCCGCTAGTGTCTAAGACAAATGGACTCTTATATGTTTATTATTTACAGAGGCAGCTTGCTGAAAGCACTAACACAGGAAATACCAAAAATCACAGCACAAGCATCAATTCAGTGAGAAACTGCAAATGCATGGAGTGCCTGATAGATGGCAGCACATCATGCTTGGAATGGTGCATGCTCCATTATAAGCAGGCCTTTTCAATGGGAGTCAGACCCAAAGATTTTAGTCAATAATGCTCTGAGACACCAAGGTTATGAAAGCAAAGCAACAAAGAAATTGCACCTGACAAAATGTTTTGAAGTTTGAAACAACTGGCTAGCCTTGAAATATTTTTTGTGAACACGGAATTAAAATGGCTATTGTCAAAGCAGTCACGTACACTCACACAAATGTGAACGTGTATCAAAATATTAAAAAATAAATAAATAAAAGAAACACATATGAACAAGATCATTCTAACAAACACCATACAAATTATTTAAAAAAAAATATTCCGGTCAAGTAACAGGATGACAGCATATATTCATATGATTGTAGTTACCGCAAATCCATCTCAAGCAATAAGGGGATGTGCATCTCCTTGCTCGTTATACAAGACGAGGTTACTAGCTGTCTGCAGGTGCTGAAATGAAAACATGGAGATTGCAGTACTGTCTCGCTCGACCACAATGCTGAAATGCTTTCTCCAATGCAGATCAGAAAATATTTATCATGCCTTTAGGACTTAATTTTTTTTTTTTCAGTTACAACATATTTTGATCATTAAATTAATTTGTTTAGATCATATGTTACAAAGAAGTTCAAACAAACTGTGACATCACAAAGTCACATATATAATTTAAATCAACTGTACATGTTTTGTGTTCAAATGTATGATTAGATCTGATTCAAGAATCTCAATTTCATTATTATTTCTGTTTGTATATGTACATGTATAAAAATGTGTGTGTGTGTGTGTGTGAGAGAGAGAGAGAGAGAGAGAGAGAGAGAGCGAGAGAGAGAGAGTCTAACATCCAGGAGTCCACTGACCAAGTAGGCTTTTATTATGATGTCAGCACGCCACTTAAACAGCATTCAATATCTCAAGGGCAGCAGTTAGTGGGACGTCAATAAAATAATACGCTACAACACTAAACGCCCATTGCTCATACTCACGCAGTTCATTTGCTCATTGATTTATTGATATGCTCCTGCTTAATGCAATTACGGAGCAGTGATTAAGGGTGCTGAAAAACAGGTTGTTTGTGTGTTGCTGGGTTGCCCCGAGGAGCATCTATTTGCCTGATCAGCCAAGCCTTCAGCACGGACCCGCTCCCCACCTGCTCTTCTCCTCAGTCATTTTTCAGCATGATTACGATGTGATGGACCAAACCATGTTGTTATAGCAGCCTGTCACACACAGCAGGCTGGCTCTTCATACAGTCAGTTTCACACAGTGGACAAGTTCAGACAATCATGTATTATAGCTACACTCACACACACACACACACACACACACACACACACACACACACACACACACTATGTAATAGTAATTTGTATTTGTAATATTTATTATTATTTTTTTTGCTGTCATTAATAAACAGTGATGTAACCTGACACACTTGAACACACAGAGTGGGAGGTCTTTGCTCAGAACAGTGCCGGAGAAGGCCAGCTACACAAATAAGAATAATACACACCTCAAAGGTTCAGTAAGGCTAACCTGTAAGGCTTTTTAGAAGATGTAGATAACTACACATATTTTGAATTATTTACATTAAAATAGTATTGTGAGAGCTAACCTGGAACATCAGTGTTAAAAAACATGGGCAGTGTAATAAAGTTTCAAATGTGAATTCAAAACAGAATTACAATGTTCTACATATTGAAGTGGTGAAAAAGTACAGTACAGTAGTTTGTATCTATAGAGGTTTCATTGTGATGTATTTGAAAGATTTTTGAGCTGTGTAATCAGATGCACTTTCTCAGCACCACAACACAACCCCTCCTGCTTTTTTAATTCATGCAAAATGGAAGGAAAACCTTCTTAGCAATATGCAGATTGTTATGCAAAGCACTGTTACCTATGGTGCGCGGACGGCAGCTTTTAGCTTTGATCTGTGTTTCTGACACTCCAACTAAAAAGAAGAAAAGAACTTACCAACTGTAAAGGCCCTTAATTGAAGTTAACATAAAAGAAGATACATGGTCTTAATTGGTCTACACTAAGAATAATTCAGGCCTTTGAGACCACTGTCCCTTCCTGGCCCCCCTGCCAAAGTGTCAAGATTTACATCTTTAATTCAAGATTTCCCTGTATTATTTACCCCTCAGAAAGATATGAATCACTTCATTTTAAAGTCTAATAAATACCAGGGTTTTTTTTCTCCCCCTAGCCAATGAATATAAATTTCCTTCAGTGGGTAGAGGTGCATCATGCTTGTTCTTTTATATGTCTATAAACAAAACCTTAATTTCAGATTCAGTCCTAATATATGTGATAAGCCTTAAATACAAAATGTAGATAAATGGTAACTTGTATTTTATTTTATTTTATTTATTTATTTATTTTTTAACAAAAATCCCTTAGGTTAAAGCTGAAAACAAATACACACATCCTTGAAAAATAAATCTTCATCCTTTTAAACATTAATCAGTTTTTAAAAAAAAACAACATTTCATTAGATTTGTAGCAATTCAATACATATCCAAACAGTGCTTAAGGCTGAGGGTAAAATCAATGCAAATCCTATAATAAATACACTTTGCAAAAACGCAAAAAGTGGCCACATAATGTGAAGAGCCGAATGATTAACTTTATAATGGTCTTTTTGTGTGTTTTCCATTATAGTGCTGTACTGGAAAAAAAATTTCTCTGGTATGTAAGACATTTAAATTCTACTTCAGCAGACCAGAGAGGCTGCTGAGGAAAGGTAAGGCACCAGTTGGGCTGAAATGTGTCTCAGTCAGAAGTAAAGCAATTTCAAACCCGCACCTCTTCTGTGACCTTTCATTATCCTGGGCTGCTTGCTGGCTCCTCGAGTGCAGAACACGTGGCTCTGCACTGAACATGATAGATGGGACAGTGGGGACCGCTGGACAACACAAGCATTTAGGGAGGCAGTGAAACACATATTACCACTAATACCCTACAACACAAGTGCTTATCTCACATGGATAACCGAGCACAAAACACATCGACCACCCCCCCTTCACCCTTCCCCTTCACACACCCCAAACAGAATCCAGCGAAAGTAAGCGCGCCTCAGCCTCAGCCGAGCTCCTCTCTGCCTCTGAGGATTTCTCTGTGGAGATTGAAACATCAGCTCTGATTTTGTGGTGCTTGGTTGAGGCAGCATTGCAACATGGATTCAGTAGATTAAGCAACCATAAGCTGTTTATGTAAACACAGATCAAATGCCCTCTCCTGCGTTTTCGTTGTTTTATGTATAAGTGATTTTATGTTATTTTATTTTGAGCTTGCAATAATTTTTTGGCTTAAAGTACACAATTCAGCGTTAAAAATGACTGGATATGAAAACCTGCAGGGACAAATTAATTACAAAAGAGAGAATCTAATTAACATTCTGCCATGGCTTAAGAGTTGAATGTTATTAGAGCTGCAATCATCAACCTGATGAAAAGAGCAACATGACAGCGAAATCAGAATTCAAAGAGCTGTGGATAATGTACACACAGATCAAAAGAATAAACAGCAGGGAAAAAAAATAATGGCAAAGAAGTTTAATTTCCTAGCAAGAATGAAAACAAAAGCTTTAGGAGAATGTGCTTTCATGAAAAACAAAGTCATCGACAACAAGCTTTAATACTGCCAATTAAGAGATGTCACAGACTGCCACAAGAGAACTTGCTCTCACATGGCCTACATTCACCAAATCACCTGCTTGTCTGCCTGGAACACAAAAACAAACCGCACACAAATATGCTCACAATTTACTGAAAGGGAAATGCACCTAAAGAACAGATGAAGCCTTTTTCTCGACTTACCTTCATTTTAAGTTTGCAGTGCCACCAAAGCTAATCTGCTGGGTGCTGCGTGTGATCGTCAATCCTAGCGGTGTGTATTTAAAACATATTAGTATTTGTCCTCACTGTACATCTGGGTGCCAAAGATGTTGTTTATTATTCATTAGTATTCATTAGTTGCAGGTCCTGGTCGGTGTGCAGCTCATGTTAAAGCAACATGCGGTGCTGATCTATGACGAGGAATATTCAGGTCATAGAGAAGGCCTCTAACCACCATGGTTTGAGAACTTCTTGAGCAGGGATAAAAAGTAAATAAACGTACTCTCATTACAGTAATTAAATCATAATACTATAAATCAAAGTGGAAATATTCAACCTCCTTACATTTATTTTTGATCACTTTTACAGAGTAAAAAAATAATAATGCATTTGACCCAGTAAGCCAACTAAAAGACAATATGTGCAGATTTTCAAGACCCAACCAAAATAAAGCAGTTTCTTTACAAAAGTATGCACTTCAGGCACCACATAAATCAGCAGCAGCAATGTCTAAGACAGAGGAGACAGATGGTAGCGTCACTGGCACAATTCATCAGGTCTCTTCCATTTTAAATATGTAGGCAGATATGTAGGCAAGAGGGTTGGTCAATCTGTGAAAGCTGCATTTGAAAGGCAAGATTTGGTAGTGAAAAGCTCCACTGAATTCTGCTGAAAATATTCCTCGGGCGGACATGCACATAATTAGGCCTACTAGTCAAAAGGGTTTGTCTAGAAGGTTAAAATCACCCCGATCTTCCAACAAGGTCAGAGAAACACAAGGGAGATAAAATAATGCCCTTATTCACTTCCCCAGCCTGTCTCTCTGGCTATTCGAAATAAAGAAACTTTGGGCTGACGGGTGAACCAGGGCTACATGTCCCAAATGAATTACAGCACAAGGATTAGCATCACAGTAAACATTCTTTCCTTAAAGATAGATGACCTTAACTTTACAATGTTTTTGGCAATCTGGGGCCCTGCTTTGTAGAGGAGCATGTTAGCTCAGTGGGCTGAATGATATAAAATTAATACAAATTGTGTTTATTTATAACTGATATACAATTAACATATAAGACAAGTCAGTTTAAGGCAAAATGAAAGGAAACTGTGACTACTTAGAGTTTTGGCTTGACTGTAGAGGGGATCCACTCATGTCAGTGATCTGTTCAACCCAGAGCAGGTTGGAGCAATTGCCTTGGCTTTTAAGGTTATCTGAAAATATCGCTGAATTATTCATGTTTTGGATAGATGAAGTAGCACTTCATTAGCAAGTGAGGAACAGTCAGCAAAAAATTTCACTTGAATAAGGATAAGCAGTTTTACATTTACCATTAAAAAGCAGTTTATATTTTCTTTTCTCTCTTGTTCTTTAAAGTGCACCTATTATGCTATATTAAAGTGCCTAATTTTTTTTTAGAGATCTCATACAATAAATTTACATGCATCCAAGGACAAAAAAACACTTTCATTTTCTCACAATTTACATTGCAGTATCACCTCTTTTTCTCAGAGTCACAAATGACTCGTTCATGGATCTGTTCACTCTAAACTCCTCCTTTCAGAAAGCCTATTCTGCTCTGATTGGTCAGATGTCCCGGTCTGTTGTGATTGGTCTACCGCTTACAGCGTGTGTCGGAAAGGAAATGCCCATTACCATATCTGAATTTCAGCTCAGTAATAATGTTTGTTTTATCTTATCAATTTGAGCCTGAGTCCGATAGTGATACATCGGAAGATCAACCCGAACCCCGTCGCAAGCACGACGAGAACAGGGCGTCTCTCAGTGGTTATTTTATATGTAGTTTGACAATACCGTGAGTTAGCCGGTTAGCAGAGGCCTACAGCTAACAGGCTAACAGCTGTGCACTGGCTGTACACGTATACAACACAAAACTACGCATTTGGAACACTCGGTAGAATATGAAAAAAATTATTAATAAATATATATATAAGATTAATCATACTTACAGGTTGTGATCCAGAGGTGCAAGATGGTCCAAATAAAGTGGGTACAGTCCCATCTTTAATGAATAATCATTTTGCAAATCCCGCGTTGCCCCCGTTAGCTAGGTTGGAGAAGCAGTCATCAGTGAAATGACGGGAAACAAATGAAGGTCGGAGTTGAACTGCTGTGGTATCGTTTTAAAATGAATTCTAACCACTGACGTTTTACATCCTCATCCTTCGGGAGTCCATGCAAAGTGGTTTTGCGTCTTCTACACATAAACCTAACTCTGTCAGGACGCAACCTCAACCAAGCAGCCAATGAAGACCAGAGGAGGGTTTTTTTGTTACCAACCTACGTAGGTTTGTACAGGAAGTAGGTCTGGAATTACTGATGACTCGTTTCAGCTGTTCAGAATCGGTTCTTTCTTTTGGGAGACAATAACTCCATTTGTCGTGCACTTTTTGAAACTTTGCAGACTTTACATTCACAAACAGCTCTATAAACACATTACATGAAAGATCATTTTAAGTCATCTTTAAGTCATGAGCATGAGTTTCTAAAGCAGTAATTAGGCTTGAACAATTTATTTGTGAAACACGGGTAACCTCTTATTGGAAACCAATAGCATGGAAGCACTCATATGTGCCACTTTTTTCTTCAACCAAAACTCCTGACTGCTGACACATTATCAAGCAGATAAAGAGTAGAAACTACAGACACCTGGTCGTATGCTCATAAAGACTGTGGGTGCCACCAAAGCATGTTGGAGGAAAGACTTTGCATGAACCGAGTACAAAGCAGCGACACAAAACATGTGTAACAAAACGTGCCTGTCTGAGAGAACCCATAACACAGGCTACCATTTGAAATAAAAGGCAGAGTTAAATGATGAGCGTCCTGCGTCACTGCTGCACGGGCTGCCATCGAATGAGCTCAGAGCAATAAGAAGCCACAGGAAGTCACAACACTGTCAAGAAAAGTCATGCTTGTCACCCTCTAGCATTCTCCAGGGAATGCATGTCTCTCATCTACAAATCAAAGCTAGTGACACACTCCTACTGACCTCATTATTTCCATTTAGAACTGGAAAATATATATACACAGCTCCAGGAAGGCTAGGTACAGGGGGCATAGAAAAGGGGGAGGGCAAGATGTTTCTTTTCTTACACTTTTTTTGTATTTGCTAGATTAGACTCTTTGGGTTGTATAGTTAATTGTTATAATAATAGAAATGATGTACACCACCAGTCAAAAGTCTGGACATGCCTAATTAAGACTGAAAAGCGACAAACAAGATGAAAAGACAAACAAGTGTTCAGCATATGTGGGAACTACTTCAAAACAATTGGAAAAGCCTCCCAGGTGATTTGTTGAGGAAGCGAGTTGAGAGAATATCAAGCATTTGCAAAGCTGTTATAAGGGCAAAGGGTGGCTATATTTTGAAGAAACTAACATAAGATGGTTTTGATTTGTTAAAGACTTTTAGGTTTAGTTATTAGTTCTCTCTTGCTCCCCCCCCCCAACCTCTCTATAAAACCCTATAGTTATATATGGTTAACAAATTAGTTATATTTCTATATTTTTCAAAAGGTGGAAAATACTGAAATAATGAGTACTAGGCGTTTCATTTGACTGGTAGTGTATATATGTATAAAGCCACTAGTGAATGATCACAGCCAAGGCAGCTTGCTGTAAACCCGGTACATTCATACTGGACATGCCCAGTTTTGGATTTTAATTGTGACACAGGTGGTGATTTCCTTCCTTCTGTTTCAGGCAGGCGTGTTAAATGAATCTGACTGTTGGGACAGTTCCCTTTGGGAACTAATGCAATCTAATAAAAAGTTCAGTTAAATCCAGAGACATGTCTGTTTTGACTCGCCGGGGACGAGCCTGCAGGCTGCCATACGAGCTTAATGTAAGGTCATTGCCCATGCTTTGTAAACAGGCCTGTATGTGTCACACCAAACTGACAATGAAAATGGAATCCCTCAATTCCGCTGTCGTATTAAAAAGCAAATATGTTGTAAAATCAACACTAGTGAAGAGAGGATTTTTTGTTTGGATTAATCTAGTTTTTAAAGTAACTGGGGTGAAATCACCCAGCATAAAACTGTGACCTGTGCCTCTAGCCTGCACTGATCGCTGACTCACATCCTCAAGCATCAGGCTCAGACTACAAGAGCAAAACAGCAGCTTCACACCATTCCCAAGTTTTGGATTTCAGGACAAACTGAGGGGGCTTTCACACTGGCAGCTTAGTCCAAAACAGAGCACGGGTTTGCATGAAAAAGCAGTAATGTGAAAGCCGTCATGTGGGCCGGGGAGTGCACTGTGGTACCAAACCAAAGACTACCTGTAGGAGGTGGTCCGAGTTCGGTTGCACTGGAACTGTGCCGCGATTCCCGTGAATGCGAACGCAACTCGTACTCGGGTCCGCAATTGTTCAGAAAGTAAAGTAACCTGCAAATTTGTTTTAGTCGATGATGACGACGACGACATCATTAGTTTCCACAACACATGTGTAACATGAGTGGCAGGGGACCGTTGTGGGACACAGAAGAGGTCCACTGCTGCCCATAATAACAACAAAATGATTAAAAAAAACCCCAAAAATATGGTGAGTCACGTTGTGTTCTCCATGTGCGTCTGTGATGATGTAAGTTGAACATAAACGCACTGTGGTTCGATAGAATCAACTGAGTCGGAAACCAGACCAACGCTGCCGGTGGGGACACGGGACCGGGGACAATCGCACATGGATTCAGACCGCAGCAAACGTGTCCAGTGTGAAACCCACCAAAGACGACAGCCTTTATTCGTTAAAGTTGTGCACGGTCAAATTTGATTGTACCAAATTATGGCAACAGTTTCTGTGGTGTACCTGCACATCAAATTCACATCTGGTCGACATGCGTGTGAATTTGTTAATAACAACTGAACAACCGGAAAAATATTTGATTTGTAGTTAAATAATTTAAAAATATCTATCAGTGTAACACTGCATATAGCAAGTACACAGTAGTGTCGTGTAAACAGCAATAAAATAAATAAACAGTAATAAAATAAAAATTGCAAATAATGTTAACCACATCTAAATTAAAATATAGATAATGGGGTTTAATGTTAGCATATAATTTGTAAATGTTAATGAAAATGACCAGATGTGGATCATTAGCCCTTTAAGTGAGTAGTAGGCGCATGCTGAATGCTTTCCTTTCATTGGCTGTCACATCATGTATATAAATGAAGCTGTGTATAATGTAAATGAAGTGTATATGAGGTAAACTGGGCTTGAAGAACGCATGTGACATGTAAATAATGGGCTTGTTTCCAAACAGCTCAAGCTGATTCATAATTTGTTCTCAAATAACCGCTTCTTTACAGGTTTTCCTCGAGGGTCCTGCAGATTTGATCCACGCACTTAAATCTGTACACACTTCTACACAACCTTGACGAATAAAGGCACATTTTTTCAAGATACTGTTTCCAAACAAATATAAACATTGCTTTGTATTCATTTGCTTTTGACACAATTAGATTTTTGTTCTTTTGGGGTTTTTTTTTTATTGCTCTCCTGACTAATCAAAACATTTGTCGGATTAATTGCTTGACATTTTGACAGCTATCACTAAAAAAGATGTTCTGAGGGGAAAAAAGCGCTTGTCCTGGACTCTGTAATCAACAACTAAAGCAAAAACACAGACCAGCTGTATAAACCAATCAGAAAACATCTCTGCAAGGAGGTAGTCCTGGATGCATGTTAATCATCTTGTGTGTGTGTGTGTATACCACATAAAGATAACCTATAAAAGAACAGTAAGCAAAGGGCTGACTTGATGCAGTAGTAAATACACCTACAATTAAGCATTGGTTAGTGAAAACAGACATTTCTCCAAAGACTCTGGCCCACAAAAAAATTAAAATAAATCGAAGAGCTGAAAAGACCTGGAAGTGTGTGTCTTTTGCTTGGGAATAACTTACGATGGGGGTGTGGGTGCACGCTTTTAATCAAACTAAGGAGATGCACTGAGAACTAATTCTACAAATCGAATCAGTGTAGATGCTGCTAAATTTCTGGAATAGGTGTGCAACAAAATGCCTGCACCCACAGCAGCCATGATGCTGTGTAGGATAGAATACAGATGCACTGTGTGTGTGTGTGTGTGGACAGTTTTAGAGTGAGAGGTCTGTATGGGAAACATGGGGTGCTCTCTACTTCAGAGGCTAAGTCTGTTTGACATTAGTAAGATCACCAGTATTGCTTGCAACTTTAAATTCTCCAGCTCCAGACAGATCCTGTCCAATAAATAATCACAGAAACACAAGCTAAAAATATACCACCAACACCGACAGCAAACTAAAACCTAATACATCTTCCCATTAATCTAATCATTACTTTCAGTAATAGCATTCATATATACAGGTGCAGCTTGAAAAATTTGAATACCGTGGAAAAGTTAATTTTTTTTCCGTAATTTAATTAAAGAAAAGTGTAACTTTTATATATTCTAGATTCATTACACAAAGTGAAATATTTCAAGCCTTTTTTTTTTGTTTGTTTTAATCTTGATGATTACGGCTCAAAAATCCGGTATCTCAAAATATTAGAATATATGAAATTTCCACTTTTTGAATTAAACTACGAGGGATAAAAATGAACTTTTCCACGATATTCTACTTTTTTGAGATGCACCTGTACTGCACCGGTCCATACTGGACATAACAGACATGTTCTGACAACAAAATATAGCAAAGCAGGATTAATAACTGCAAAATCATCTTGGCTTCCTGCACTACATCATTAATTTTATTAGTCCAAATTAACACACACACACACACACACACACTTCATTATTAAGCTCAAAGAACTTGAACTGATGAAAGATGCAACAAGTTTATG
>JANDJT010000199.1:13727213-13741788 GCA_024331685.1 Stegophilus panzeri | reverse complement strand
TATTCTGATTAGCCCCAAATAAAGACCAGCTGGTTCTGTAGGATTTTCTTCTTGGTTTCATCTGAACGCTGAAGCCAAGCATTTACAAAGCATGCACCGTATCTCAGTTGTTGTAAGATATTGGTCAGGAGAGGTGTATAAATGAATTTCCGAACATTAGATGTACCATGGAACACCGTGAAGGCCATGTCTGATTGTTTTTCACTTTATTTATATACTTTGCACTTTTATACTGAATGTGGGAAAAGCTCGGACATGATTTAGCTAATTGTCATTTTTTACTTCGCATAAAACTGCCATTTTAATAGGGGTGTGTAGACTTTTTTTTTTTTTTTTTTGCTCGACACAAAGAATACAGAGCAAGAAAGTGAGAATAAGTGAAACGGGTTTGAAACATTACCAGATAAATCAAGATACCAGATGACACCTCTGATCAAACTGATCTTTTGCCATTCATTCAATATTTTTTTGGATATTACAGTCTACAGTCAATTACCTCCTGGAACACATGATATATGAAAAGGTTAATATTATTTTCCCCCACCCAAGTGCATGTTGATTAGACAATTTGGTAGATGATTTTCTTTCCATTAGGCCATTGTTAGTGACTAACCATGCAGAATTTGACCAATAATTTAAAGTAAAGAAGAAGAAAAAAAGAAAAAAGAAGAAAAAAAGACTGGTTTTGACTTCGGGTTCAATTTTCAGACTGTCTTTACGTGTTTTATTGCTCTTTCAATCAGGAGTGCTGAATGAGACAGTAGACACTGCATGATACCTAATAACATTCAATCCTATAAAATACCTTCCTTTCTATTTCATACAAATGTCTGACTTACCACCAAGATCCAAGTGTTTTTCAAAATAAGACTTAATGCATGATTTCACTATGAGGTCTATAACTTGATGAGCCTGAGCCTGCTGCTACATGTATGGACCCACCCTTGTGTCACAAAACTTCCCAGAGTCACCAAACTTGTACCAACCGATTAGCTCATAATGAATATCTTATGTCTTATCTAACAAATTCCCAGTGCAGAACTAAATAGCACCAAGAAATAAAAGCACCAAGCTGCACTGTTCCTTTGTCTCTGGGGTGGTACCATCACGTGTACTTTTTTTGTACTTGTATGTATTTTACCGCAAAGCAGCACAGCCAGTAGTGTTGCCGCCTCACATCGACTCCAGGCCAATACGCCAAAAACAGGCCAATACGTGGACTGTACGTTCTAAATTAGCCCGTGGGTGTGTATGAGATGGGTGGCGGCACGGTGGCTTAATGGTTAGCACGTTTGCCTCACACCTCTGGGGTTGTGTGGTTCAAGCCCTGTGTGCGCAGAGTTTGCATGTTCTCCCCATGCTTTGACGGTTTCCTCCACCAGTCCAAAGACATGTGTTGTAGGCTGATGGGACAATTCGGAAATGCCATAGTGTGTTAATGTGTGTGTGATTGTGCCCTGTGACGGGTTGGCACCTCCAACCAGGGTGTCCCCCACCTTGTGCCCCAAGTTCCCTGGTACAGGTTCCAGGCTTTCTCAGAGCTACAGAAAATGGATGGATCCATGTGTATGAGTGTGTGCTCTTCCAATGCCCTGTGATGAACTGGCATCCCATACAGAACATATTCCCACCTCACACCCAGTATTCCCAGGATAGACTCCAGATCCACCGTGACCCTGAGCCTTACTGAAAGTGCCCGAGTACGCCTCTTTTACCTGGGAAGTGCAGCGTGTAGTGTATATTTAACACGTTTTTGAGTAAAGCTTTAAAACAGGTACATCAGTGCTCCTCAAGGACCAATTGTGCACCTTTAATTGGTTTTTAAAGGTATACCATATTCACGGTTTCAGATGAAAGATACATACTAAAAAATGTACAAAAAAGATGCACCCTTGATGGTATCACACCAACGACAAGGCAAGGTGTAGTTCATTCAGACATGTGTGACAAGGTACCTTTATTTCTGAGAGTGTAGCCAGAAGACATTATGTGCTTTGCATACATAATCCTAACCTCATACACAAAACATCAGGTCCTGCTCCATAAGGATAAATTGCAGCGAAGAGGGAGTGGAACAAATCTTCAACGTGACACTTACTTCCCAATGACCTCGCACAGCTCGTAAACGTCTTCGAAGAGGACGTCGTCGTCGGCCATGGTCCAACAACCAGACGGGACAAATTTCCTGCCTGAAATGTGTCCACGGCGGGAAATCTCTCACTCCGAAGTGCACGAGCTCGCCGTGAGCTGAAACAGCAGGCGCCTGTGAACGCTCCCTAAATTCAACAAAAATGTCTTCGTGTGCTCCTTTTTCTCTTCTCCGAAAAAAACGTCCGTGAGGGACTGAGTTTTAAAAAAAAATACAGAGAAGGGGCGGACAAAGTGGAAGCGCTCAGTTCTCACTCTTTCTGCCCCACCTTATGCTTGTTTCCCCTTTAATTAAATCCGGCGCTTACAACAAACTCGCGGTCAGGTTTGGGCTTTTATCAGCTTTATAAACAACTCGCCACATGTACAGCTCTCGGCGTTTCGTCCGTTTCTCGTGTGTCAGTCAGCTCGAGCTGTCTCTCCTTCCAAACCGCCACAAAACTACTCTCCGGCTCGCTTTCACAAGAACAAGCCGCTTCAGTAGCAGAATTGCAGCAAATTGACGATATTCACCGCACGAAAACGCTCCTCATGTCCGCACTCATAGCTTCCGCTATCGCATGGGACTCGCTGTCTGTCCCTAGGTTTTTCCACCACGGGTCCAATTCTCTCCGCTCTGCCCTGCCGCTCCTCTGCTCTTTCTGCTTCCACAAAACACAGGCTCCGCCCTCTCAAGGTTATGAAACTGGAGTGCCAAGCACCACAATGGCTCCAACTGGGCGGGTCGTGTTCCGGAACGAATACATTGGGAAAACGTGGAGAGCGTGAGCCGCAATGGCGACTGAGCTCGCCTACGAAGTCACAGTTTCCTAACGTCGGTTACTCACGCGCAGGACGTCAGTAGGTAATGAGCGGTATCCAAGAGCGCGCTTGTCTTCTAAGGAATTTCAGTAACGTTCGCGTTTATTGGATAGACATGAAACCAGTCGATAAACAATATGTGACAGAAACTAGTAAATAAACCATAAAACAGCTCGAATAATTCTTATTAAGATCTTTTAAACAGCACTTCAGAGTTTCTGATATAACCACACACTGGGGGGGACAGACACTTTGGGGAAATGCAAGCATAAAGGCTGTAGTGATAAGACAGTTAGAATTAAAAGCACACATACACACTATATGGCCAAATGTTTGTATACACCTGACCATCACACCCATGTGTGAGTGAGCCTTCCCCCAAACGGTGGCCATAAAGGTGGAAGCACTTGTAGGCTATATAATGACCATTTCCCTTCGCTAGAACTAAGTGAAACAAACACGTTCCAGCATGACGATGCTCCTGTGCACATAGCGAGCTCCTCGAAGACATGGTTTGCCAAGGTTGGAGTCAAAGAACTCGAGTGGCCTCCACAGAGACCTGACTTCAACCCCAATCCCTGCTGGGGGGAAAAAATCACAGAAATTCTAATGGCTTCCACTAAAAATACCATTACAAACTATCAGCTAACCATTGAAACTATTACCATTATTAGTCCTTAATGGTATCCACTAAATATAACAGGTCACCAGTGGCGGTTTGGTGGTTAAGGCTCTGGGTTACTGATCGGAAGGTTGGGGGTTCAACCCCCAGCACTGCCACGCTGCCACTGTTGGTCCCCTGAGCAAGGCCCTTAACCTTCTCTGCTTCAGAGGTGCTGTATCATGGTTGACCCTGTGCTCTGACCACAGCTTCCTGATATGCTGGCGTATGCAAAGAAAAGAATTTCAATGTGAATGTGACCAATAAAGACTCAGTATCATTATTATCAATAGAAGGCAAAATTACCAGTAGAGATATATAACCATTAAACCATTACAATTTCTTTGAGGGTTTCTGTTGTTTTTTTCAGCAGGGATGAACACCTTGATGAACTGATACACATACTGCACCCCACCCTACATCACTGCCGGACATCCCAGAAGAGTGGAAGTTATTATAACAGCAAAGGGGGACTGCAATGGGATGTTCAAAAAGGGTGTTCACAAACTTTTGGCCATATAAACCACATGACCACATGGAAAAAATAGTAGTCAAAAGGCCCACGGTAGGCCTACACTACTGCTCAACATTTTCACACTATTCAGAATTCACAGTAGATCCGTAACTTAACGACTGCCATTGTACAGCGCTTGCAAAAATCTCACACTGATTAACAAAAACCAACAAGCGTCAGCTATTTTCCAGTTTATAAAGTATCTGAAGGGTAGTTACCATAAACCACTATATATACGTGGACTCCAGTTTCTACTGCGCCTGGCTTGACTGTGGTCTAAAATGCAGGTTGTATGCTGTGTTTGACGTAAATCCCACTCACGTCTCAAACATGATTGAGAAGCACGCCGTGTGTGTTTCTCAATCTGGCAGTAGCATAACAAGAAATTAATTTAGATGGAATGAGGAAGCATACAAAATTAAATCATGATTATTTTCCTAATTGCTGCAATAAAATTGGTACAAGGATGTGGCAAGGATTGCAGTCATAAAAATGTTACTATAATCAGTATATGTTATTACCTTATAGTGCACACTGATAATTTCAGTTAACCCCTCTCTTTCCTAAAAACATCCTATACAGTATAAAGTATTGGAATGGCAAGGCCAATTCATTTGTTTTTGCTATGCATTCCATGTTGGGCATTCAAAATTGTTCTATTGGCTATGTCCAATGCTTGTGCAATGGCTCTGATCGATTTTCCCCTCTTTTCTCAGCTTGCTCTTTGCTTGCTTTTCTCCCATACATAGCTGTCTGGACTTCATGATGGTTTATCCTTTTTAACAAAAATAGCAGTCTTCACAGGTGAAATCCAGGGCTCAAACCAAGAGTAGACATTCAGAGCTATTAATTGTTTAAACAATCAATCTAACTTGACACACCTGGGCAACCAGAAACACCTGTCAGCCACACGTTCCAATATTTTTGATCACTTGAAAAATGGATGGGTTCAAACAAAAAGGTGCCATATTCTAAGTTGCTTAACATTTCTAGATGTAAATATCAGGAAATGAAAGCTGAAATTCTGATCTATCGTCTCATATTCATCTTTTGATCTCAAACCCAAAAGTCTTCAGCGTATAGCGATGACAAAGAAAATTGGCACTGCTGTTCCAATACTTTCAAAGGGGAGCGTATACAGTTCTTTAGCGTCTCACAAAAATGCTGTCTTAAGTAGTTCGTAGCAAGTCCACAAAGTACCTTGATTCAAGATCCCCTAAAAACCAGTGAAAGTTTGAAAGAAAAAGTATTAATACAATAATTTTTTCCTCCTAATTTTTCTATACGCTATCAAAAAAGCAGCATCTTCAAATTTAAATGAAAATGTATGTGCTGTAGATTTAATCATTTCATGCACACTGTTTCATGTGTCAGGTCTAGGTTATTCTATGATTCATCCAGAAATCTGGCTCATTATCCTAGAATTAGTCTTGGATCATTAAGGCCTATAGTGAACAGAAGTAGTACTTTAGGCACTTGGACTGTTAAGGCCTATAGGAAACATGCAAAGGGAAGAGAAGTAGAAACCATGCTGTAATGCTTTCACATTAATGACTACACGAGAAACCACTGAGTCCAGACAGATTGTGCTAACATGTGAAAATGGGTCATTGGTTTCTCTGGTGAATTAACAGCAAATTTGCAGTGTCTGGTTTTTGCCTCATCCTCTGTCAGTCACAGATAGTCCATATTGCATGACTTATACAGTCAGATTGGCTTTTATTAAATTATTTAATTGTAGTCATTATTAAAGTTGTATGGTTAAAAGAAACCTTTAATATGAGCTAAACTCCTCTAACTCAGTAGGATGTGCTACTATACAAAATAATAATTCCAAATTATTAAATGTTATCTTAATAGTAATTTCATAGAAAAACATTTTTAAAAAATCTTGTTTATTTTCTTTAGAAATCCTAAAACCAACCCATGAACTGCCCACTAGAGAAAACATTTTCAAATTCAAGTGAAACAGCTTGAAATCCCATAATGGGTGCTGTCTGGACATATTATATTACTGTGTTTTCAAGGCATTGATTTTTCTACCTGATGACAGGTTCAGTGCTCTTGAATTAATTAGGTTGTTTCATTTATTTATTTAACTTCTGCCTGGAACACAATGATCCCAACAATTACATTAACTTCCTTTATTATAATGAATAATAAAAATGGTAAAGTAGTATATTTAAAGACATTAATTGCACTAAACAAATAAATGAATGAATTAGTTTCTGATTAGGTCTGGAGCTCGAGAGAGTCAAGGCAAAATCTCTTCAAAATATTTTAAATGTTGATATTGCCTAGTTGCAGAAGATACACACGTTTTTTTATTTTTTATTTGTGCATGTACATTTTCCTCTTTTTCCATGTCAAAATCATGGTGGATGCAAAAGTTTACCCTCAACAGTATTCATTTTTTTTTGCACATAACTTGAAATGCCACATAAAAAAGTAAAGGATTGTGAAGGATTGTGATGTACAATGATTGAATCTGTTATATGTCAGCGAATGATTAATTCACAGTTAGATCCATTTTACATTCACTACACCCAAATTTTCCACCACACAGATTCACACACTAATACACACACCGAATTGAGCTCTGCAGTGATGCATACCAATGGAGAGACTCAGTGGTTATACTGAAAGAAGCCAACCTTTAGTAAAAAGGTTAAATTTACTTAAACATTTTTTTTTTATAGATGCAGGTAAAATATTCACTTGCCACTGTGGCTGGTCTGGAAGTCTGCTTTGTTGAGATAAGGTATTTTTTGCTGATTATGTAGATCATTTAAATTAATTTTGCCAGTGGTGCTCCTATTGTCAAATGCAGCAGCTGATGCAGCCTCCACCTCCGGACTATAAAAAGTACAATTCTGCTACACTTTAGGTATGAAAGATAAGAGGTCATACTGTAAGTAAGGTACTACCTTATCTTATCCATGATAAGATGAACATCAACGACATCCTCCATACTGTACATCTGACTACTTACGTATATATCTATCAGCAGTTATAACTGACGCATGGGCATTGTGAGTGAACTAAAGGTGAGATGTCAGGTGTGGGAATTTGGGGCTCACTGATGTAAAAGTCAGATGGAGGAAATGGTTCATGTGTGCCTTACAGCCTGAGGCTAGCATTACTGAACCTCTAGGTTCCTTTAATCTGCAGTTTCTGCCAGGCAAAGCCTATCGGTCACAGATATACAATACTGTGCAAAAGTCTCAGGCGCTTGATTTTTTTAGTACAAACTTTGTTATGGATTTTTATTTTATGACTTCTACATTATCGAGCCAATACAAAAACATTTTAGATTTCAAAACATTATTTTTCCAGCACAAAATGAAATGTTACAGAAAAATGTTTGTATGTCAGTAAAGAAAGCAGCATATTATGTAAGCGACCACTTTTCAGACAAAATGTTGCTGGGTTTTGCTGCAAAAATAAGAAGCAAGTGCAAAAGTCAAAGTCTCTAGAAGAACTGTGGCTGGTTCTGCAAGATGCTCAATAAAACTTACAGTTCATTTCCCTATAAAAAAAAAAAAAAAAAACTGCACAAATTGTACCTGAGACTACTAATAAATTTTTTTTTCAAACAAATGGTCGACACACTAAATATTGACTTTGTTTCATTTATTTCTGTCTACTGCTCTTTATAGTATTTATTTAATGTAAAACATTATGTTTGAAGGCATGTTTGTATGGGAGCAAAGCCATATAACTAGTATACAGGGTTTCTGATCTGGTCCCTGAAATTAAGTATTTAGAGCTCAAACAATGCCGCTTGTTTAAAAAATATTAAGTACACAGTACATTGTACATTCGTATTGAAAATCCAATGTTTTCTTTCCCTCGCTTTTTTTTAAATTTACGCTGTGGTTTACAACGCTGCAACACTATTTCCACATAATCGACCTACAGCACTCATTCAATTTTTGAGCACACTGTCATCTTTATTTGGCACCTGTTTAAAAAGATCAACAATTTGTATAATATTCCCACTTTTCAGAGTAGATAATTTGATTTTTGTAACGTATGGCCATCACCTGGTGATAATACATGCTTGATTATGAATCTATACACAGTGGAGAATAATTGTATTTTTGCAATGGGAAGAAGTGCAGAAGCCAATTAGGTGCTAATATTTGGTGACTAACACCATGAGCACAATTAGCTGTAATTCTGGGCTGATGCTATTAAATTAGTTACATCAATGTTGATTAGCACTGATCAGATCGATACATGGTCCCCAGATGAATTTATAACCCCAGTTGAGCTGAGAGATTAAGCAAACCTAGGCTATATCTAACCAATCTGTCTCAGTCAATGAGCTGTCTTGCAGGAGTGATTATAAGCAGAAACGAGGTATATAGAGCAAAGGAAATAAACAGATTCTGAACCTAGTGAGTAATTTACAAAAAGTTCAAGTCAGTCTCCTAACCCTGAACTGTTAAGATCCACACTTAGACTGTAATACTGTCTCAGTTGTAAGCTATGTTAGTTAAAAGCATATGTGAAATAATTCACTACCCACTTATATAAATGATTGAATTGTATCCCGTTTCACTGTTAGGCTGCTTTGAAGAAAATCCGAGCGAGTACATGTAATAAATGTAAGATATAAACGATAATAGAGGAACACAAATGCAAATCATTTTGAATAGTATTAGGCTTTTTGAAATAATGCATGTCCACGGGTGCTCAATATCAGCTGAAGGATTCTGTGAAATGTGTGTGTGTGTGTGTTCTTCTTGTGTTTTTACTGTCCTTATCTTCAGTATTTAGCCAGTGTACTCTGAATAGCATTCACACATTCTGAGACTATCATACACTGCCTTGTTATAGTCATAATCAAAACCATTTGCATTTACATAATCAAAAACCTTGAGGCTAATAATCAGCAGAGTTACCCAGGTCAGGCTGTTAATTTCAGTGCTTTTGGGGGGGGGGCCCTATCACTGCAGAGCCCCCTATCACTGCAGAGCACTTTGGACTGTCTCCCCAGAGACATGTTCCTCAGTGGGAATCCAGTCTGACTTATACAAACATGCCAGACTGGCCATGGCAGCAACAGTCAGGCTTATGTAAGCAGGAGTCCTCATTACCCAAACACCTCAGCAACAAGATGGATCAGCCCAGGGCCTGTGGAGCCCAATACTGGTGTGTGTGTGTGTGTGTGTGTGTGTGTGTGTGTGTGTGTGTGAGAAGATGCAGTCAGTGGCAGAGGTAGGCGTAGAAACAAAACCTCCGCATATTTTTAAGCACCAGGTTTTGTTCCATACGCTGAAGCAGCCCTGGAATGTAGCCTATATTTCTTGCTGTACTTGGCCAGCTATCATTCAAGGAGAGCATTAGAACAAGATTGAAGCTCTCTTACTGAAACCCTGCACATTCTTTACATGCTCAATTTCGTTCGCCCCAAGAAGTGTCAACTTGAAACATGGGCAGTTTATTTTAGGCCACATTTAATGGCCTAGTGCACCGAACTGAAAAGAGGCGACAAAAAGTTCCAAAGTACATTTATTTATTCTGCTGCATACATTTTGGGTGAGAAGAGCAGCTATGATTGCATTGGAGATGCACAATTTAAGGAAAGCCGCCAATCATGGACTTTGTTTACATTTGAATATAGAAGATTGTTCAGAGTCTCAGAGCTGGTTTGATCTTCCGACGTAAACATCTTACCACCAGAGGTGGGTAGTAATATGCTACATTTAATTCGTTACTGTCATGTCATGGCAAACCAGCGACTCCATTTCCCAGAATGCACAGCAAACTACAAACATGTCCGCTGCCAACGACAACTCCCAAAGTAACACATAGACACATTCACCTTCTCCGGAATACTAATCACACACACCTGTTCCCAGTCACACTCAGAATCACACCACACTTCAAAAGAGACTGTTCATTCACAATATCTTTGCTCTAATCTCTGTTGTTACCAAGCCATTCTATGGTTTTGTGATTCTGATTCTGTTTTGTCCTTAACTTTGATTATCTGCCTTACATGTTCAGGTTGTTTGCCGATCACCTGACCCCTCGCTTGTTTTATGACTACGGTTTTGCCTGTTGATTTAGATTTGAATGCCCATCTCTCTTCAATAAAAGCTTTTAACTGCAGTTGCATCCATCTCAAAACGCATTACATTACAGAATACTTTGCCTACACCATGGATGCAGCAGGAGAGCTAGGAGAGCGTCAAGCAGGGATCTTTGTACCGGCATTTGATTCTGTGCGTTTTCCACAGTGGGACCACCTGGATGTTCTGGCTCCCTTCGATGGCTTTAAGGTGTATCCCAAATGTTATCTCCTGCAATGCCAGTTTTATTTTGTGAGTGTGGTGGACCCCAAGCCCTCAGAAAAGCAGTGGCTGAGATTCATGCTGTCCCGGCTCACTGGCCCAGCCTGCGGGTGGGTGCATCTATTGATTGTCAAGAGATCCAGTGGCCTTAGCGGCATAGCCCAGTTTGTTGAACTTTTAGTTAAGGTGTTTGGATGTCTATTGTTTAAACCCAACCTGAAAAAAGTTTAGGGAGGGCCAGCATGACTGCTGAACCCACTTGGCCGTTCAACACGTAAGAGGGAACAGGCCGACAGGACGGCCTCCAAGCTCAGCTCCCGTCCCAGGCCGACTGCGTGCCCTCCACAGCCTAGGTCCAGACCCAGGCCGACAGGGTGGTGATGGGGGTGACACAGGCATGCAAGACTAAGGGCTGCCATAAAGAAGCCAAACTACAGTGTCCAACATATATTAAACTCGGGATGCACAGATCATATTTCTGATCTCAAGAATGTTTCAAAGGCAGCTGCTGTACCCACAACTGGCTCCACAAGAGAGCAAGAGCAGAGCTCCAGCTTGAGACCCACGAGGTGGTCTCACCTGCAACACTCCTGCCAGAGGCCAACGTGGCGACCTCACCTCCAGAGCTCCAGCATGAGGTCAACGAGACGGCCTCCCAAGTCATGCGTAAGATCTTTCCCCATCGTCCCTCCCCTACTGTGGATCTTGTTCAGCCTGCAGAGTCAACAGAGAACATAGCTCAGCCTCCCAGCTTGACTGAGGACACAGCTCAGCATCCCTCTCCAGCTGAGGAGGCTGCTCAGCCTCCCTGTTCAGCTGAAGACATTGCTCTGCCTCCCGATGCAGCCAAGAGCTCTGCTTTGTTTCCCTGCTCTGCCTCAAATGTCACTATGCCAGGCTTCTCTATGGATGTCATCCCGCCTACTTCTCGGCTGAGGACGTCGCCCCACCTTCCTGCTCGGCTGAGGATGACGCCCCGCCATCCTGCTCTGCTGAAGATGTTGCTCCTTTTCTCTGCTTCGCGCTGTATGCCGCTCCCCCTTCTTGCTCCATGGAGGACATCGCTCCCTCCTCGTGTTTTGCAGAGAGCATCGCACCTCCCTCTAGCTGCATGGTGAACGTCGCTCCCCCCTCAGGATCCACCTTGAGCTTCATTCTCCCCGCTGGCAGCGCAGTAGCCACTCCACACTCAAGAAAGTAAGACGAAACGGCCCCCCAAGTGGGCCCACCAAGCTTCCCAGGCCTGGTTCCAGCCTAACAACCCTGGCGAGTCTGCTCCAGCCTTGTCTACCCCTTGAGGAACCACCTATTTGTTGGGCAATGCCTGCCTCGGGACCTGGGGGGCTGTGTGAACTTTTTGCCCAGAGGGCCAGGACTCCCCGCTGGGGGGGTAATGGTTTCAGGCACTTTGGGAGAACTCCATTTCCCAGAATGCACCACAGACTACAATTTTCCCTTTATTTTAGTCAGATCTGAATTAACTAGTAACTTCTCTTTGGAATCTTTATTACTCTTACTCAAGTAATTATTAACATTACTACTTTTACTATTACTTAAGTATTATTTTTTAAGTAGTTTTACTTGAGTAAAGTATTTGGCTACTCTACCCACCTCTGCTAACCATACTGAATAAGGAATATTTCTGCCTGGTGTTTGTGCTTTTGCTTACTCAGTAAGGACAAGGCGACTAGAGGAAAGTGATCTGACACTTGTGGGAGAAAAAGAGAAAACCCTCCAACCCTACCTGCTCTACCAGGTAACATAATAGTAGCACTGCCTCTAGGCCAGTGTATAGTTGTGCACCTACATCAACATTCTGACTTTGCTCCTACATGCAGCATACAGAAAGAATGCATTCACTAAGTGTCGAGTGACCATGTCAGATTCCCACTTGTTTCAAATAACCATCTAACATTCATTAAACAGACTACAAAGAAGAGTATTCATGGCATGGATGAATGTGCATTTTGGCTCTCTCCTTGAATTGTGAATCTGAAATAAAAGATTACAGCTAGTTTTGTTGAAAAGTTGCAGGGAGCTGCTTGCAGGATGGTTCTCCTCCTGCTTGGTGAAACAGGTGAAAATATTCTGACTACACAAATGACTTACTGCATGTAATTTAACAAATGGGAGACAGGATCATTAGCTGTACTGTAATGAGATACATGTATTATTCTGAGGTTGATTATCTAAGGCTCTTAGGAACAGAGGTCCATATGACTATATATAATCCCTACCTCTACATACAGTTACAGTATGGTATGACATAAAAATGTATAGCTTCCTCTCTACCAGATACACTACCAGTCAAAAGTTGAATACATTCATTCATCTTCAGTAGCTTTATCCTGGTCAGGGCTGCAGTGGATCTGGAGCCTATCCCAGGAACACTGGGTGCAAGGCAGGAGAATTCACCCCAATGGAAGAGACACACACTCCTACATACAAATCTGCATATCTGTATGTTCTTATACAGCGGGAGAAAAACAGAGAACCCATGAGAAACCCACATGAACATACAGAGAACATGCAAAACTCCATACAGACTGTAACCTGATGTCAATATTGAACCAGGGATCCTGGAGCTGTGAGGTGGAAATGTAAAATTTTTTTTGGACATTTTATTGCAGTTTACCCACTAAGGACATAATTAAATAAAGTGATTGCTCACTCTCAGATTTAGAGTAATGTGACTGTAAATTACTGCTTTATTAAAGGCAAGTGCACCAGTTTGTAAGTCTAGATAATGTTAATATCTGTTTAATAACTGTGAGATAATTTTTTGTGCAACACATGGGCTTAATTAGAGTGATCTAGATAGGCCTTTTTCAAGAATAGCTAGATTTTCTTTTTCAGCAAATAAAATAATTAAATAGTTTTTCAATAAAATACTTGACATTTCTCAGTTCACTCCTCTTTCTTAACTTTTCTTACATAATTTCCTGTGGTTGAACCAAACATAATAGAGTGTTCAAAAACTTTTAACTGTCAGTGTAGTTTGTCAGACATGAGCTCATATTGGCACAAGAGAATAATACTACTGTAGATTATCATGTTACTCTATAGGCCATTGGTTATCAGTGTCAGTGTTCCTGAAGGTTCTTGAAGGTCATGTTGAATCCCTAAATTTCTGGCTCCTGGGAAAATTTGTTCTCTGTGATCCCCCTTATGGACTTACCTGTGAATCTAACTTGTGCACTTGTACATTTCTGGCACCTTAATGGTCCACACCACCCAGTAGTCAGTTCTACTGATTCCCCTGCAGAGGCACTCTGGAACACTGACTAAGCCACTACAATAGGCTATGACTTCAGTAAGCCCTAACATGTGTGCTGCCCCCTTGTGGACAAGCGCTCTAAAGCTCTAATGTACATCTGCAGTTTGTAACCATGCTGATGTGTATGCAAGAGTACAAGGAGTCAAAATACTCACATTGCAAACAACCTACAAAACCTAAAGAACCACCTGAATTATTTATTTATTCATTCATTTATTTATTTTTACAAATTCAGCATTTAGTATGTCATCCTATGCAATACCTTAATATGTAAATGTAAATGGATGAGAGACTTTTCAATGTATGTTCCTCTCTTGTACACACACGATACTCATTGTGTCTAAAAGCAAGCACGAATGTTATTTGACACTGTCTTTTATGTGATGCAGAGATGCAGCTTTGTGTGCTTTGTGTGTTTTCATTTTCGGCATTTATTCAAAGCAGTTATTTACAGAAGATAGCTACTGGCAACATAATAAATAGCATGAAGGCACTCAACAAAAGATAATATTTTCTCTTGTTAAATGTGCATGGTTTAAAGGAAAGTGGTTGCATATATCTGAGGAAAAAAATGCCTAAAATATTTTTTCTTAAGCTAAGCTCTAAGCTGCCTTGACTACTGGCATTTTCTGTTTTGACTACCTGCATGTTTTGTTAGTCTTGTTTGCTAGCTTTATCTTCTTTAAAGTGATCCTTAAAACTGAGCTCTGTGAATCTATTTGAACCTTAAAATTTCAGGTCAAACTGTACTGTACAGGAGAGATTTTTTTTACCTTCCAGAACTGTGTCTCTCATAGTTAGCAACATTTAGCAACATCTTAGACACATTTAAGATTTAATGCCATGTTTATTTCTGTTATTTATTTCTT
>JANDJT010000199.1:13683354-13708448 GCA_024331685.1 Stegophilus panzeri | reverse complement strand
GGTCGTTGATTGATCGCAGATTGCGTGAGGGAACGTAAGCCTTCAGGAGAGAGTTGAGGTAGGAGGGTGCTGTTCCAATACTAATTATACTAACACACTGTGATTGCAGTGTAAAAGGTTAGACCCTCTCAGTGCATGGTACTAAACTGAGTGTTAAAAGAGAGCCAATAGATATAAATGAAAGAGACGATTTCCCCCACATGCAAAAGAGAATGTTAATGTTTTTTAAAGGTGTAAAGTATATTGCACATATACAGTATTGTGCCCAACAGATGCATAAGATGCATATAAAGAAAACAAAAGTTTTCTACTTCCCACCCAGGTGTCTAATTTCACAGCACAAACTTTTCCTCCTGATGTAGATCTGCTTCAGTAGATCAGTGTGGGAGCACCAGGCATGTGAGGCTCTTACCAAGGTAGAATAACCGAATAATGATTGTGCAGCTACATTTCTGCGGTTACTACAATATGTTATGAATAAATTGCTCTATCAGAAATGACACAGTGATCAGTGTTTTTTCCATATGTGGCCATAAGGTGTGAACGATTCACCTTCCTAAACCCACGGCAGACATCTGGGGTAAATTTTCTAATTAGAAACTCTAATGTGTCATTATGATAGTATTGTATTGTGTAATCCATTGCTAGTTTTTCATATCTTACATTAAAGATGTGTTCATTTTTCCCATAATGGAATCATAGTTTTGTTTCTTTAGGTATACTATAAAGACAATTCTGCACAGCGAATGATCCCCAGTGCTGAATTAACACCTACTCTGTTGAACTTACACTTACAGGGCTCATTTCTGTCCACTGTCAGTGTTAATTCCACCCTGAGAGTTTTTGTTGTGTGCTCTGCGGTTTATTCCACCCACATGTGTGCTATCACAATCTCTACACACTCTGCAGTTGAGTGGGCAGGATGCCTCTGTGGCTTCCGTTGATGTTTGCCAGTCTATCATCTCAAATGGGAAATCGATTTCTAAATGTCATTGCCTGTGATAGATTACAGCATCACATCAAACAGTGGAATTTAAAAAAATTGGAGAGATGGAAAATAATTGTATTTTTATTAAGACCAACTGACAGCTCAAGCATCCAAGCCAAACAATACAGAATAATGTCTTTAATGTGTTTAATCCATGCATAATATTAACAATAAATAGAATCTCTTAATGGTAGAAGTTCTTCTTCTTCTTCGTGTTCTTCTTCTTTATCTTCTATTCTTATTCTCCTTCTTATTATTATTATTGACGTCTGAAGTCTTCTACTGCTTTAGTTGAGTAAGCGGATTCATAATTATAACATGTTTTACAGTGGTAAATTGACAGAAATAGACATTTGTATGTGAAGAAAAGATTTCTATCTGTAAAGTCTCTTGTCAGCATTCTTTGCCAGTTTGAAAAGATTTTGCTCCAAATGGGCAAAGACAAACTGATAGAGAGAAGAATTCAGAATGCAGTAGGCAGGAGGGCTATTACAGGAAATAAATACAATTTTCAAACCAGCTGTGCAGCAACTCTATAAATACTCATCTATATGCTACTGCTTTATGCTACAGCTCACAAACACCTGCATCCAGGCCCCTCCCCACTCCCATAAATATGATGTAAAAAGTTATTTACTGAAGTGACTGAAAACATAAAAGTAATTTACTGTTTCAGGTGAATCAACAGGTGAATTAGTTGGCTCAGCACTTGCAGGATCTAGATTGATAGAGAGATTGAGGAGATATAAATTAGCCGTGAACTGCTTAACCTGGATATTAATTTCTTGAGCCCTCTGCTGCATGTGAAGGGAACTGCAATTGCAAAAGAGACTGTCAATCCTTCCACTGGGTTCTGACTGGGGGGTGGAGGACATTTCTGGGACAGAAAAAACAACAGCCATAAATTAAGTGACCAACCAGATCTATTGCATAGCAATACTGCAAATCACCGATTTATTTATTTATTTATTTATTTATTTATTTAAGCTATCTTTGAAATTATTATTTCTATAGGTCTAGAAAATATTACAAACTGTACCTTTAAGGTTGGGGGCGGGGTGGGGGGGGGTAACACACCATAGTGAGTTATGATGTTGTATAGTTGTAATCCCTGCTGATGTATTATGATTAAGTAGACTCAGTCCTGAATATTTTTAGTAAAGTAATGGAAGGTCATTGAGCAAAATAGCCTTTAAAATGGCTACACCTCCTGGTTCTCTGGTTTCCTCCCATCACCCAACACATGCTGGTAGGCAGATTGCCCATACCAAGTGTAAGTGTGCACCTAAGTGTGAATGAGTGTATGAATGTGTGCACGCATGGTGCTGTAATGGACTGGTACTGGTGTCCCATCCAGGGTGTATTCCTATCTCGAACCAAGGATAGGTTCTTGATCCACCACCACCCTGACCAGGATAAAGATGAGTGAATGAATGAAAATTCATGCAGATTATGATACTAAAAACTGTGAACAGTGCCAGTAGCCTTCAGCGTCGCCTTTTTACAGTTGCAAACAAATAACATGATTGCTTCAGAGATTTTTTTTCAACATTCATAAAACATACATATCACAGTATATATCACTCCCAGAACTCTCCTGTAGCTTTATGTATTTCAGAACAAGTGAGTTCACTGAGAATAGGTGAGGTGCAGACCTGGAGTTGTTTAGAGCAGAGAAATCTTCTAACATAATACAGATATACTTCAGTTCTAACAACTCACATACAGCCCCTTTTTATTACTTTGCTAACTCACCCAGTTTACAAACAAGTTTTATATGGTTTGACTTCCAGGCCTTAGTCAATTAGATTGATTGTTCAAATACATTAGATTGAGCTTTCCAATTGGATTAAGCCTACTAAGAGATTGGAAGTAATGAATCAAGATACAATATGTAATTCATTTGAGCACTTGCAGAAAACCCTGGAGATTTGAACAGTGCAGTGCAATATAGCTGAATGCATTTATATGCTACATTTAATGCAGAAGCACAGTAGCTTTAAATGTTTTGTGCAATGGAGCCTGTTGAGCTGCATTCTTGTTTAGATAGCAATTATAATGGATTTGTGATTATATAATAGATTAGCAAATGCCAAGATATATCAAGCGTGCAGAGTCCTTTATTTACATGTCTGCTGTTTGCTGAAAGGATTCTTTCTTATTTATAGTAAGTATAATGCTGTATTTGTCTGTCACACTAAAGACTGTCATCTGCTAAAGATATCTCTTCTCCTGTCTCTGTCTCTCTTTAGAAATGGTTTTTCGTTTCCCGATATTTATTTTGCTATATTCATATTTATTCGTCTACACCCAATATTACTGATGCCCTCATTACTTTCATCTCACTCTGTTTCCTCTGGATGCAGTATAAATTGCACTATAAAAATATTCAAAATGTACCGTAAAATACTAGCAGCAAAATTTACATAACAAATTGTAGTAAGCGCAGACATGTAGCTGCACAATAAAATAATAATCCTTTACTGTAACCATTATACTTTAATTTATATTGCATTCTTTTGCTCATCCTTAGTTAGTGCTTTATCGTAGTTAGGGTCACAATCAGTCATGATCAAGTCTATCACAGGAACACTGTGGGTGAGGTAGGAATTCACTCTGGATGGGACACCAGTACACAACAGAGCACCATGCGCGCACACACACACACACACACACACACACACACGTTCATACCTAGGGGAAAATTATAGTATCCAATTCAAAATCCCTGTTAAAAATCCCTGTAAAATCAGAGCATGTTTTATGTGGTCACTGAGACACAGAGCTACAGGTTTGAGTGTTTCTTGTTCATCATTTGCCCAGTGAAGTACAAGATAAGGTAAGGGACGGTGCATGATAGTGCTAATCTGTTTTCACCTGCACTGAGATTTATTTATTTACTCAATCTATCACTCTATCTATCTAAAATATTTTTTTTAGAAAAATATGCTGTAGATGGTTTTGGGAAATTATTGATATAATGCACTACATGGAAACTATTACTTTACAGACTCCAGCAAAGGAATCTTTGCTGGAAAAAGAAATCATAGGAAGGAAGAATTGTTCCACAGTATGTGCACAGCTGTTAAAATGGCGTTTTTACTTTAGTTAGTAATAAAAAGACACTAGTTTTCTAACTGTGACAAAGCACAGCATATTAGTTAACAGAATTTAAAATCAGCACTATATCACCATCCACTATTCAGCACTGCAGCTTCTCTCTGAAAAACCACAACCAAAAACCCAGATTAACGAGAAATCAATTCTGTGGGCCTCTCACAGGAATATTTAGCACACAATTGCCAGGTTTGTCAAATGGAGGAGGACAGAGAATAATGTGGTGCTGGTCTCATGGCTATATAGCAGTGTTGGGGACTGTGGCTCATGCCAGAGCCCTGAGGCCTTACTCCTGCTGGTTATAAAGCCAATACCTGCATGACAGATTGGGAGGCAAATTGCCTGTGTCACTTTTCATATGCAGCAGAATGACTATGGGTCCAAAGCAATGGCCTGGTCTTGTGAGACTGCAACCTGTGTGCCATCGTAATGGCTAACATCAGCACCTTTGCCTAGAGCAATACGTCTGCCTTACAGAAATAAATGGGCTGTGCAGTTGTAAAACAATTAAATTTGCAATTACATTAAGGAACGAGCACTAGCAAGATGCATTGGTATTAATGATCGACCTAGTGAATAATATCAAGCCTCTAAAACAGAAGCAGTATCCATGAAGATCACATGCCATCTGGTGTTGGTGCTGCTCCTGCTGTTACCTCAATGCTGAAACTGTGTCTTAATGAAGGACTAATGAATGGACACAGTGGTCCCGCAAGCCAAGCTTCCCTACGCATTTCGGCGAGCCTTTCATTCATTTCTCATCCTGATGGAAAGCTGCCATTACAAACATGGACAAATATCTCTCCTACATTCTCCCTTTCTTCCTTTCTGTTATTACGTGCTGTGTGAAGCCCCAGCAGATGGAGCACAGCTGGAGGTCTGATATACTGGAAAAAATGACATCCTGGCAAGTGACAATATCTTGAATATAGTCAAATCTATCTAGTATTTCCTATTATAAGATTACCATAAACCAAATATAAGCCTTATTATACCTATTTCTAGACTTGACAAGCATGCTGACTTTGAGCTGAACAAAAATGGGTTTGCACTGAATGCGCCCCCCGGTAATGTGTCACAGTTGGCCCACATTATTCTATTAGATACTATAAATACAAGAAGCTAAATGCAAACCATGATTGATCTATTTTATACTTTATTTCAAATGCAGTCTGAGCAGTGGTGACATACCTGCCTGTCTAAACACTAGTAAGATTGTATATGTTTACATGCACATGTCTGTTTGATTTAGGCTGCTAACAGTCAAAATATGAAGATACTGTATGTCAGTAACATAGGAGGTAGACTGTGGCAAAGCTTATTTAAAGCAAAGCTCATGTCTTGATTGTGTCATCCCCAGAGGTCCATCTACAGCGTGTCTCGTTATCAGGAACACCATTAGCATTATTGATATTACCAGCTTCATACATTTTATGTCCTTTTTGTGACTTTTTCATTGACAATCACTCTACAGATAATTGTGAATAGACTTCATTAGTTACACAAAAGGGCTTCTTTAGGGCATGTTGCTGATTTACATCTCCAGGAGCACACAGTCAGACAGGCATCAGAGCAGGAGGAGTATACAAATTGAGCTTTTAGTCCTATCTGATATGAGTATTGAATAGTGAAGGAGTATAAGTCTTCACCCAGTGATGATGACTCACATAACTCTGAATAGGAACAGGTCCAGGTGGGACTTGATGTGCACTTGAACAGATTGGGATATCCATCCATCTTCTATACCACTTATCCTATATCCTATACAGGGCCGCAGGGGAGTCTGGAGCCTATCCTAGGGAGCATCGGGCATGAGGCGGGGTACACCCTGGACGGGTGCCAATCCACCACAGGGAACAATCACATCCACACACCCAGTCATACACTATGGACACTTTGGACATGCCAATCAGCCTACCATGCATGTCTTTGGACTGGGGGAGGAAACTGGAGTATCCGGAGGAAACCCCCGCAGCACGGGGAGAACATGCAAACTCCACACACACAGGCAGGAATCGAACCCCCAACCCTGGAGGTGTGAGGCAAACGTGCTAACCACTAAGCCTCCGTGTGTCCCAGATTGGTATATTTGTACAGTAACTGGAATATGAGCTGTCTTTTCCAACCATAAGTGAAGTTATAAAAACTGGTGGCTCTTTGTATTTCATGCTACTGAGCTAGATAAGATGTCGGACTACTGACTACAACATCTGCCACTGCTGGGCCCTAGAGCAAGGCCTTTAACTCTCAATTGCTCACTTGTATACATGAGATAAACGTCTTCTGGCTGTGGCTCACCACACATATAAACATTAGAGCATATATAATTATCTATACATGCCACATGACACATCTTATTTGTCTAGAGACACTTTGGGTAAATCAAAAGGATGGGAAATGTATAGTTCAAAAAGGCTGAGGAAAATAATTTACTGGTGAGCTCAAAGTAAATCCATAAGTGTAAAGAGAATATGATCAATTTTAACACACTCAGTCACCAGTATTCTTTAGCACATCTGCCTGGCTACACTCACTGTCCATTTTTATCAGATACAACTATCATAAAGATCTAGCCAATCTCTCCATTCGTCCACCCCCATGTACCCTGTCCATTAATGAAAAAAGGCCACCATAAAGGCCACTACTAATACACAGATATTATTTGGAAGGGTATACAATTCTCAATACTGCAACAGCACTGATATGGTAGTGTGTATCGTGCGGGTACAAGAGTGTCAGTGTGAGTGTATCAGAGTAAACATGGTGAAACTTGTGATGGTGAAACATGGTGTAAACATGTTTTTCTAAGCACAGTATGTGTTCATTGTGTTTAAAACCTTCATCAGCACCATCTTCTGACCACAGGACTGCTGTTGACTGGATACTGGATTTTTACTTTCTTAATCCAGGATTCCAAATGATAGTAGCACAAAAAACAAACAAACAAACAACCAAACCTTACATGTCAGTGCTACAGCTGCACCGTAAATGGTACATCACCCGGAAAACATCCGGTTAGCACTGGTCCTATCAAGAACTCTTTCCATCAATAGAAGGGGGTAGAGATGGACAGTCAAAAAGAGTTGGTAATACAGTGTTGACTATAACTCTGGAAAAGGGGCTGAGTCACCATGATTCATTATACACATTCACATTGCCAGGAAGATGCTTTGTTTGTATGGTGTGTAGGAAATTAGGAAAATATAAAACAAGTACATGCATTATTTAGGTCTCATTATTATTAATATAATAACTCTAAGCATTTGATTAACAGTTTCTGTTTTCTAGCAAAACATATAACGGTAAAATTTCCTCTTGCATTGTTTCGGATCAAATATAAAAAGCACTTCATACTTAAGTTTAAATCTAAGTTGTACTATGACAGATCATGTTAATCTTACCTTTCTGTGATGCTTCTAGTCATTGACGGTCTGTACATGACTCTGAACTCTGTTTAGGACAGTGATTTTTGCACCATGCATCATTTGTAACAGATGGTGACACCTCAGGTACTGTGCTGTTCATATACAGCACATATACATCAAATCTACTGAACACACAAACACATACACCACAGTGAGGGTGCTGTGAGTAAACTGAGAGATGCTGAAGGGAGTGAAGGTGGGGAATCACATCTCATATGCTTGCTCTCTCTCTCTCGCACACACACACATACATACACACACTCACCTCATAATTCCTAGTTGGAGTCCTCTCATCATCAGATTGTGTCTTAAAGGGCATTGCTTTATTTCTTTCATCTGAGATTTGCCCTTTTTCTTTGATGAAAACTTGTGAAGCCTCTTCCTGGGTTACTCCCCTTGGTTCAGACTGTCTTATCCTTGGCTAATTGCATTTTGATTTTCTTTTTCTAGTTGCCTTTGCCCATTTTCAATGTCTGTGTCTTCAAAAGGGCATTTTTATGATGCTTATCTAAGTGTACCACTGAAGCTTTCTGTGAACAAGGACTCGGGTGGTGGGGAACATGGGACAGATAGGGACAGGAAGCTGATATATGGAACAGATACACAACAGTGCAAGTGTATGATTGCACTGAGCACAATGATCATGACCAAATAAAGACACTGTAGCTGGTGGGTCACATGAGTTGCATGTACGACCTATATGAAATAGCTAAATTCCAAAATATCTATTTTGAAAAAACAAATAAGCAAACAGTCGACAATGACAACAACCCACTTGGATAACAGAATGAATGTATTCTGTATGGTTTCCTTTTCATTATAATCATGCTTTTGGAAACGTGTGCCCTGGTCATTTAGAACCCAGCACAAGGGTAATAAGACACTGAATGAACATCTCAGTAAGATGAAGCAAGGAAAAATAACTGAAATGTAGATAATAACTCAGAATTTCTGGACATCTTAGCAGTTATGTTTCTGTTAGTAGACTGTTCAATCCATAGTAGAAGTTCAAATCCATTTCTAGGGCCTTGATCAAGGCTCTTAACCATCAATTACTCATCTGTGTGTGGTTTATATTCTTCCTCACTTATAAATTGTTTTGAATAAAGGTTAAAATTCGTGGGTAGAAGCAAACTCCTGTAATGCTGATCATATCTGTGTTACACTGGCATCCCCTTGTGGTTATTATTAACACTGCATAATGCATCATTTGGAAAGATATGAAATGTGTTAATGGTTAAAACATAGTTAAAGATTTCGCCTGCTCTATTTCCACCGCATAGTAACCTTTGCTCATTGTGATTTCCTGTTTTTCGGGATTAGACATTTCTCTGTATTCTTTGTAAAGTTTTAGAGACTTGCAATCATGTTCCTGCCATCCTGTTATGTTTTTATTGTTTTCCTAATCTACCTCAAGTAGTTAATGGATGACAATGGATGTGGGTCTTTGTTTATCCGTGTTCTGACCCCTGCCATGACTTAATATACCTAGAAAAGGCTGAATTTTACACACAGTGAACTCATTCATTCAACAAGTTGGTGAATTTGGAGTCTATTCCAGGAACACTGGGAGCAAGGTGTGAGAATTCAACCTGGACAGGACACCAGGGCACCATGCACACACAGTTACACACTCATTCACACCTAGGGCCAATTTAGTGTAGTCAATCTGCCTACCTGTATATTTTTGGACAGTGGGAGGAAACCCATGTAGACACAGGGTAAACGTGCAAAAAGCCCAGGATCAAAAAGACCCTGGAGCTGTGAGGTAGCAGCAGTACATGCTGCACCACCTACAATGAACTCCCAAGGGACAAACTTAATAAAACCCAGAACCTTTTTTTACCTCCAAATATGGTCAAAACAAACTTGATTACTTAAGCAAATTTGTTAGTGCATTTTCTGTCTCCCTTTGAAAGAGGATACACTTCACATGTGTGACACATGACTGCTGTTCACTCACCGATAACAAGAAAACTACACACAGCCAAATGCAAAGTGTATTTCACATTTTTATTACCATCCTTGTTGTTGAATTTGTACAAAGAGATCAAGTAATACAATTACAAGACTAGAACATTGGACATTGTGCACACACATGACTTGACAGAGGAAAGGGTCTTCACAGGAGACTAGTGTAAACAGCAGCGGACACTGCCTACAGACACTGCACTATGGCTTAGTAAAGCGATTAGAGCACAGAGATATGAATCACCAGGAAAAGAGGTTACATCAACCACAACGTGACATGAGGACATCACTGACAGATTCACTGCACCGTTACGGTTCATCGTCCACCGGAAAAAAGGTATTGTATGTGATGGGAACTTCCCCTAGTTAACTCTAACAGAATGCTGTAGTTAGCACTTCGCTAAGCATCTGGTTCATTGGGGGCTTCTTTAGGGGCGAGTAACAATGTGCTGGTCAAAAACATGTAAGATCATTACAGTCACTACTCATCAGCACGAGTATGACTACGCTAATATGACATGATGATGCCATAGTCTGTAATATCTCACTTGCTGCTTGAAATCTAAGGAGTCTTTATAAAAAAAAAAAAAAAAAGAATGCGACACTACACTGCACACACTATGTGCTGCATAAAGAAACACTTTGAAGAAGGAAGTAATTAATATGAAGAATCTACTCACTAACATAGCCAGTGACTGTCCCAGGAGCTGTTTGCCACACACACAATCACAGAGGCACTTGAGAAATGAAAAAACACTGCTAAATTTTTAAGGCACCACAGACAAAACAACATACCTTTGGAACAATGACACATTCCACAAACACCGGGTTTTTACACACACACACCTTCCCCTTCTTCTTATTATTATCCCGTTTCTCGTGTCTTTCTTATGGATGCATTACAATCAATCATTTAGTCATATTTATACCACATTAAGAAATTTAAAATTCTTTTAGTTTATCATGTTTTATGCTTTAGCAGTGAAATATTAAAACATATCTAAAGTATCAATCAAACTGTTCAATCTCTACTGACAAAACAGAGATTCATGTTATACTCCCACATGCTATAATGTGCAACCATGAATATGAAGGGCAGAGACGATCTCGCATCAAATCTTCTATTAAAATAATAAACCTTCTGCAAAGGGCTTACTGTAGATAGATATGATGAATAAATGATACATAATGTGTATGGAGAAATATGGTGAAAGGTTACAATAGTGTATGGAAATCACCATACACAAGTGTAACATTCCCCTGAAAAACAAACAAAAAAAATAAATAAAATCAATGTATATATCAAGTACACGTGTGAACTATGTTGAAAATCATATACAATATGTAAGCACAAAAGAATACATCCAAATACCTTAAAAATGTATCATAATTGACAGGAATGCAACAATCATGCACAGCAGTATGAGGAAATCTTATGGGCCACTCGGAGCCACGCTAAACAGAAATTGTGTGCACTTTGTGTGTGTGTGTCATGTGCCAGAGGGGACATATTCTTAAAATGTTATGTCTTTTGTGATAGACTATCATTAAAAAAAAACCCCTCTTCAGCCAATGCTTTAGCTTTATCACATATAGTCTGAAAGGCTAGTTCAGGTTAGGGGTTCCTTAGAACAGCACCTAAAATCATTCGAGGTAATTAAATCGACTGGTTCATTACACACGCACTGTATTGTACGAGAGGATATGTGTAGTGACTTTACAGTGGAATGTAAATGTTGTTGTCTGTGGCCTTAGTTAGTTAGCGGGCAGACAAACGTCCTTACTGGTTCTCGCTTCTGACTGTGGTGTGTCCTATGAAAAGGGCAGCTCCCATTTCAACGGTAATGATTACTTATTTTATTCATTGCACTGAGAATTCGTACATAATGTGATTGGGTGATAAAGTGAATCAAAAATCAAATCTAGACCTGACATGAGCTCATGCTTAGTCAGTAGCACAGCCTTGGTGCAGTGACTGTGTGGAGAGTGCAGTCTTAACCAAGGCCAGTGTGACACTAAAGTGGGAGCTCTAGCTTCGGGGAAGGAGTCCCTTTTTATAGGCCACTGCACCTACGACGGTGACAATCGTCAGGACTGAGGACACGCCCATGAACTTCATGAATCCTCCAACAGACGGCAAGTTTCTCTCCCAGAAAGTGGTGACAAACGGCAAAACGGGGACATCCTGAAACAACGTCAATGTCAACGATATGCACAATAGAACACAAATGCACTTACATGGTGCATTTACATGGACTGGTAGTAGATAAATATAGTTCGATAAGAAAAACAGAAAAAGGTTTGTACCAATGACTCGGGCTCTGTTTGCCAGATTTGACTTGAATGCAGTCTTCCGATTGCACACAAAATCTGAAAAAGTCCAAGGATTCATGCATAATAACTCATTACATTTATTTTATAAGTTAAATACATGTGCACGCACCCACCCACCCACCAAGTGTATATACAACACAGTGATGTCTCACCTCTCTGGATGCTCTCTCTCCGGCCTGCACAGCCCCTTCCATATAGCCACTCCACTCTGTAGCTGTTTCAGTGCCTGCGAAGTAAAGTCTGCCCACAGGCTCCCTCAGGACTCTATACACAGGAGATGCACCACTGTTAACTCACATCTACCTTTTAAGACTCCATAGATAAGGATTTTCTTAAAGCTTTAATAACTGATATGAAAGATAAAGCGGATAAAGGGGAAAAAAATCCATTATTAAATACATCATTAAATCCTTCAATACATAATTCATTCGGTCATAAATAAATATACAATACCTGGAATGTCTTTGCCTCGACGGTACAGCATCATTCAATATGATTGTGGTTGTTATAAAAGCTCCTCCATGTGTTATATTGTCCAATCACAATGCTCCCAGCATGCAGGCCTGCTGCCCTATCAGAACATCTTATCCTAAAGGAAACCCACCTTCATTTGCCTTATAATTCTATAAATTACCTAGTTTTAATAAGAAATTAAAAAAAAAAAAAAAGATGCAAAAGAGCCACTTTTAGGCTCAGGCTTAGGTCTTACACTTATGTACTCATTTGGAATGTGGATACTAGAGCTGATCAGGAGACATCTATGCATAATAAAAGTATATAATAAAATAATTATTTTTCAGTAAACACTTTATCCTCTTCTCGGATTTGGCGAATCTGGAGGAATGCAATTACATGTCCCCCAGATGGGACATGTAATAAAAGGCAGGAATATGACCGTCATTTCAGATGAAGTCCTGAAAGTGTACTTACTTTCCATATTGAGTGAGGACTCCGGGGGGGATGCTAGCTGTATAGCAACCACCAGAGTATTCATCCTCACACCAGTTCTTTTCTTCATAGTGCACAGGCTGGGAAAAAAATAAACCCCAAAACAAACATTTATCCAACAAACTTGTAAATAGGGCTTAAAATATATATTTTTACTTATCTTACAAGTACTAATTACTCTACTTCTGTACTATGCCTCATATAACCAATTGTTTTGTATAGGTCAATATTTCTCTACTGTTTCCTCAGCGACCTGATTTCTTCCCCCCTCAGTTGAAGTTATGCACAACTGCACCTATTTAGTCAGTATTTTTATTACTGGAGTAAGGTGGACTAAGCAGGGATTAACAAAAAATATGGACCATATGAGGGTTTCGAAAGGGTTGGCTAGAAAATTACTGTTTTACACCACCTTTTATAATTCCAAGAAGGTTAATCTATGCAAACAACTAAATACTAGCATCATGCTTATTTCTTCCTACAGCTGCATCCTTTTTAAAAAAAAAAAATATTTACATACACTACATACATATTTTTTAAAAATATTTGGACAAGCAAATGTTTGATCATCTTTGAAACAGTGGCTATTAATAAAGGTGATTTACTTGAACAAAGCTGCAATGAAAATGAGCTTTTTCAATCATTTAGTCTACAGAAATATCAATAGATGTGATATTCTTCTGTGGAAAAAGTAAGTACATCCTTGGCCTAAGAAGCTAGTATTGCCCAATTTAGCAGAAATAACTTCTTGTAGGTGTTTTGCATAATTGTCCACCAGGTTTGCTGGAATTTTAGACCACTCTTCCATGCAACATTCTTTCAGCTGCAAGATGTATTGCCCGTTTCACATCCCTCCCACAACATTTCAATGGGATTCAAATCCACCCTTTGACTAGACCATTCCATAATCCTCCATTTCTTCTTTTTGATCCATTCCTTGGTGGACATAGGCTGAATGGTGATGCATGGTGGCCCATTAGGAGGTAGTTTATAACATTGCAATGCATTAGCTTCACTAACAAATAACTGGCTATCGCTAACATTACATGTCATTACATTAATAACATTAGCTGGTTTCACGGCAACAATGCCAGCTGCCTCAAACATAATATAGGACTGTCAAATTCCAGGTGTTTCCTCGCTTTGTTTGAAATGAACGATGGCATCGGTTGCACACCAGAAACCGATACTAGCTTTCCTCTCTTTTCCTCTCAACGAGTCGGGGCGGAGCTAAACTTGTTAAGCTTAGCTAATCTTCTGTAGTTTTTCCCCAGGTGTTTGTAGGCATTCTTCTTCTTCACCACTTGTGGACTGACTAAAACACTTGCGCGTATTTGCTGCCCCCATCAGGTCCGGAAGAATTGCAACCTCGGTACCTTCATTGGAATTGGTTCCAACATTGTGCAGAAAAACAAGTACCGTCACGTTTTAAGAATGTTGGTACAGACTTGGTACCGAAGTATCAGTTCTCGTGACATCCCTAGTTGGTATGAGGTGCTTCTTCGGAAAAGCTGCTGTTACTGTGGTCAAACAACTATCTTTGAATCATCTGTCCAGAGCACATTATTCCAAAAAGCCTGATCTTTGCCTATATGCTCATCGTCAAACTGTAGTCTTGCTCCAATGTTCTTTTTTTAGACAGCAAAGGCTTTTTCCTGACACGCCTCCCATGCAGGTCAAATTTGTGCAATCTCTTTCTGATTGTAGAAGCATGTACTTTGACACCAACAGTTGCAAGACTTACTAGCAGATCCTTTGATTAAATTTTGGGGTACTTGGAGCATCAGACGGTCTGCTTTTAGGCTGAATTTGCTGGGACTGCCAGTCCTGGACAAATTGGCAGTCGTTTGAAATCTGCAAGATTTGGAGATGAATTTCCTTACAGTGGAATGATGCATTTCAAATAATTTGGAGATCTTTTTAAATCCCTAGCCAGACTCATAGGCATCCACAACCTTTTTTCTGAAGGCCTTACAGAACTCTTTGGATGTTGGCATGACGACACCACACATCAATAACAAATGGAACACCAGACACTAGATTTATTGTGAAAATTACTACAAAATGTCAGTTTTATGTGTCACTTGATCGAGTGTATAAACTTTATTAACAGGCACTGTTTTAAAGAGGATCAAATGTTCGCTTGTCCAAATATGGAAAAAAAAAAAACAATTACATGGGGTGTACTTATTTTTTCACATGACTGTATGCCCTTATCTTTTGTTATAGAACATGATCTTTAGAAATTGAGAGTTTGAGAGTTCTGCAATGAAATCCAGATTAGCTATTTTTTATGCAAGTTTGTGTACCTCAGAAGAATTAGCTTGCTTATTTGAAAATGCTATGTGCAACTAAAAGATGAAGCAATGTGTCCTGACTCATGGCATTTCTGTTTGAGTTTCTAGAAGAATCTCTACACAATGTGCCTGTAACATCTGTAACAAATCAAGTACATCACACTTTTTTTTTTTTTTAAAAACAAGAAATTCATGTTCCTTTAATTGTGCTGTTCTTACTAAACAAAAAATTATACTACACCAGTTACAAAAGTCAAATAATTTAGATAATTCCTCTCCAATGTTTAGATTCAAGTCATTTGTTTGACGTAAAGATTTTTCAAGATTTCTTAAAGATTAATTTAAAAATTCATTAATACTTGATTCGCCTCAACTACAATAAAAAAAAAAATGCAGCTCGGTATGTACAAGAAAAAGACTTTAAGAATAAATATTTACTTGGCTGTGGTCAGCAGCACTCTGATGTATAAATAACTTAATGAAGAACAGAAACTCACATGCAAAGCTTCATCAGAGCCTAGGACACGTGCATAGATCTCACAGATCCTCTTCTTTCTATGGGGGTAAAATTCCATATTTCAGGTCAGCTGTGACTACAGATGAGAAAAGCTTCAAAAGAAAAAAAAGAATTGTCAGTTTCCAACAAATATTTACCTTTCTTCCTTGGTGAGTCCAGCCAGCCTCCTGCTTTTGCGTGCAAGGATGAAACTGGAAGAACGGAAAAGGTGTGGTCAACTAAAACATCATTTAGCCAGCTGTATCTACAAAGAACATGTGTTTCTGTTCAATGCGGGTGAAAGTGCACGGTCCCATTAGTGTTCACTACTTGTTTTACCCCATGATGGCTGGCACTGTTCCATCAGGCTTAGTGTCATCCAGAGTCAGGCCAATAGGCGCCTCCTCCTCTTCGATCACCATGGTTCCACAGTAGCCTGGAACCAAACAACACTAATAAACATATGCACCATACATGTAAAGACAAAACACAATGAGTCATTTATCTGAGCTGATTTTCACATTGATTATGTCCTTTTTTTTCCCTCCATGGTGACAATGTGAGACACATAGCACTCAGAACTAGTTAATTTGCAAATGAACATACACCAATAGAGACAATATGAAGGACAATAAAGAGTTAACTATTATAGAATAATTCTATTTTATTTATTTTATATAACTTACAAATATCAGTTTGAGGCTTTCACAAGTGCCCCTATAAGCACAGTATATAATTACGAGTGGGTCTAGTTTCTGTGTTGCTGGCATTAGCTTTTCTGGAGATTTCTCCATGAAATCTCAGCGCGCAGACTGATGGCACTGTTTACTCACTCTCTCCTCTCTTTTCTCTCAGGCAACCCACAAGGTAAACAAATTAAGGCACAAGCTGCACATCTTCATCTGGAATGACTAATGTAGACAGACAGAACTGTGCTGCTGAAGATGCTAAATAGTGAAAGTGGAGAGAGAACTCATAACTCTAGGCTGGGGTTAGGAACCTTATGAATGGTGCGGAATTGGCGAGCGTGTTGTATCCATACAACACAACCATTTTATTGGTTTCAGTGAGCAGCAGCAAGGAGATGAAGAGGGGCGAGAGAAGAGTCACAAGGGAGAGAGATGAGACTCACGTAACTGTGTGTGTATGTGTGCGCGCATGCGATTTTGGTGATCAAGGCTGAAAAGTGAGTTTTCATTCCAGTAAAACCCTTTTGATTTGTGCCATGCCTTTTTCCTAGCTCTCAGCTAAACTTGAACATTTAATAATATAAACATTCACTTTAGTTTTATTGAATTTGAGTTAAAAACTCATGTCCACAACTCCTTGTTTATACTGGAAAGAATAGCCTTCCTTTTGACCGTACTTTAAACAGAGGTGTGTGGGGGCCAAGCATGTCAATATTTAAAATAACTGCATTTTGCTTCTTAGGTGATGGGGGACTCAAAACTACTTGAACTGATTAATTACCCTTCTTCCTCCAGAAGGTGTCCTTGTAGTAGACCATGCACTTGATGACTGAGCCCATGGGTACTCTGTGGATAAGTTGATTCCTCAGTGGAGGAAGTTCAGGGTTAAAGTGGATCTTCAGATTCAACCCTGGTGGTATGGCAACAATAATGTATTTTGCCTACAGCAAAGAACAGAGCATTCAACATTTAAAGTATTTACGCTTATTAATAAGCACAACTTGTACACACACATTTTTCTATCAGCCATAACATTAAAACCACTGACAGGTGAAGTGAATAACATTGATTATCTCAGAACATTTGCACCTGTCAAGGGGTAGAATACATTAGGCAGCAAGTGGGCAAGTATAAGGATCTGAGTGATATTGACCCAGTTGTCCAGCCATCACAATTGTCAGAGCATACCCAAAATGGCAGGTCTTGTTGTGTGTTCCCAGTATGCAGTGGTTAGTACCTCACAAAAGTGGTCCAAGGAAGGCCAACTGGTGAACCAGCGACAGGGTCATTGGCACCCAAGGCTCACTGGTGCATGGGGGAGCGAAGACTAGCCTGTCTGTCCTGATCCCACAGAAGAGCTACTGTAGCACAAATTGCTGAAATGGTTAATGCTGGCTCTGATAGAAAGGTGTCAGAAGATACAGTGCGACGCAGCTTATTTAATTGCATTTCATTGTCTCTGTATTTGTACTCTGACAAGCTGTACCCAACCTAACCTTGCTGCATATGGGGCTGCATAGCTGAAGACCAGTCTGAGTGCCCATGCTGATCCCTGTCCACCTCTGAAAGCACCTAACAATGTGCACAAGCATCATAACTGGACCATGGAGCAATGGAACGTGGCCTGGTCCGATGACTCACTTTTTCTTACATCATGTGGCCGGCCAGGTGCATGTGCATCTCTTAGCTGGAGAAGAGATGGCACCAGGATGCACTATGGGAAGAAGGCAAGCTGGCAGAGGAGTGTGTGATGCTCTGGGCAATGTTCTGCTAGGAATCCTTGGGTTCTGGTATTCATGTGGATGTTACTTTGACACGTACCACCTAACTAAACGACCTGTAGACCAAATACACTCCTTCATGGCAACAGTATTCTATAATGACAGTGGGCTCCTTCAGCAGGATCATGCTCCCTGCCACACTGCAAAAAAAAAAAGCTCAGGAATGGTTTGAGGAACATGAATGAGTTCAAGGTGTTGATTTGGCCTCTAAATTCCCCAGGTCTCAATCCCATCGAGCATCTGTGAGATGTGCTGGACAAACAAGTCTGATACATGGAGGCCCCACCTCACAACTTACAGGACTTAAAGGTTCTGCTGCTAATGTCTTGGTGCCAGATACCACAGCACCTTCAGAGGTCTAGTCTAGTCCATGCTTTGATGGGTCAGAGCTGTTTAGGTGGCACAAGCAGTACCTAATAATGATGATAATGGTTATGGCTGATAGTAAAGTTATGGCTGGTAGTAAAAATAGTTTTAATAAAAACTGTAGCATAGTAAAAAGAAATTTCAGATAAATGTTTTATTAGCTGTGCACACAAAAGTACTGAAACTGTTGGATATGAAACCCGAGGCCTGGTCTTTGTACATGGATTGCTGATTTAGCTGGATTGTACGGTTAATGATTTGACATGATCCTGGATTTGTCTGGAACTGCTGTCAGACTCGTTACCAAGACAACAAGTCCATAAACTCAAACCTGCCTATGTTCAGCCTTATTCAGTGTAAACAAGATTAGATAGGTATTTAAAAGCATTATATTCATCCACTGAATCGTGCACTTTAAATATGTTACTTCAGCTTAGGGATGTGAGACATAATGCCTTTGTCACACATATCATAATTATAGGATGACTATTGGGATTTACAGTTTATTTAGGAGTAGCAACAATTAACCAATATGTGGATATAACTCTAGAAACTACGTGCTATGCTATTTCACTACCTATATAATTACTAATAAACCAGCAACTCAGTATGTGCACACACACTAACACTCCAAATCATACAATAATTTCTGGGACATCTAAAAATGTTTGTCAGCGTCACAGTAAATCATCCTACACAACTGTATTGGAGTGGGTATTCTGGGGTTCCTAGTAGATGAGAAGACCTTCCAGCTCGGGTCAACAGGATAATGCCCTCTGTAGCAGCTCTTAATGAGCCTTAGTAGGAGAAAGAGGATGTGGTCAGGGCAAGGAGAGCAGCTTAGTGGTCACAATTCCACAAGCCTGCATGGTTAAATGTACACCAAGACACATGCTGCAAAGAACTCTTTTTATGGCCCAAAACTGTCTAATTTAGAAATGTGTACAGTCTACTATGGTGCAGTCACTATTTAATGAAACAACAGTAATTAATATTAACAGGTGGAAAGTCATCCAAGCACATTTACTTGGAGAGATTTAGAAATACTACATTTACGGAGAAATCATCTACATCCACGGCACACACTGTAGTAAAAGCAGAATGGAAAAAGCTACACAGAGTGCATGGTCATATTCCACAAAAAATACAGAAGGGGCTTTTAATGATGTAATCTAATCAATAACCTGTTAAGTTTTTTGAGAGCAGGGGACATATCTCCTATAAAGTCTGTGCATGTAGAAGGCTTGTGGCCTGCTGTGGCCGGCTCATGGCCTGCTGTGAATTTAAATTGCTTACCTTATATGTCTCCTCGTTGATGGTCTTGACTTCCACCATCTCTCCACTCTGGTCGATGCTGCAGACAGCACTCTGAAGCTTGACTCTGTCTCCCAGCTCTTTGGCCATGCACTCACTGATCTGATTTGCTCCTCCTAGAAACTTGCGCTCCTGGGGACAAAAAAACCAAACCAAAACAAAAAAAAAAAAAAACAACAACATTATTTCATCAGATAGAAACATGAACAAATTGAGGCCTTGCACTAATCCTGTAGTCAGTATTTTTTTGGTTCCACGTTCCCTCTGGAACTTTTTTCTGTCTAGTTCTTTTCTTAGTCAGTGCATAGGCATAGATGATTTTATTTCTATTTGGTATGCATTTCCTTTGTTTACCAACAGGTGGCTCAGTATTTCAAAGACCCGAGTCAAAATGTTCACACTGCTGCCGAGTTCGAATCATTGAGAGTCAGGTTCTGCAAAGAAATGTTTCGTATCCAAGTTAAAAAGATTTGCTCAGCTGCTCAAATTTGCCATAACAATCATAAATTAAAGGCTCGATAAAATGTACCAGCATTTTCCATTTTCTAACTGTTAACATGAAGTATTTTAACTCTTTCTGTATAGAGCGTTTAACTGTAGAAAAGCAGGCTTTGTTTTGTTTCAAGACAGTGAATCTTTGAAAGAGTTTTAAATGATCTAATAATATGTTGCGAGTTCTCTTATAAAGGAAACAGCAATCCTTGCTAACTGTGTTTGTTCACCTGCACAATATGTGTCTCTTTTTAGGCCACAAAACACTGGCCTCCCCTCTCAGGCTGCACGTCGATCACTGACTAAGCAAACACACACACACACACACACACACAAACCAACGGAGAACAAATCACTACAATATTCAACACAGAGCAACCCATCTTTAAAGGGTGCCAGACAGTAGGAAATCACTCAGAACCTCATAATAAAGTTCTCTAATTACCCCAGTGTGCTCCCTTCCTCTGTAGCTATGGCAGCTGAGCATTCATTATTTTATCAATGCCAACGAATGGCTGTCCTCCAGCTCTAAAAATCCCCCATTGTGTGCACTATGATTAACTAAATTAGGGGTAAAAAAAATAAATAAAATTGAGAGGTACTGATTACAGGATTTTATGTTCGGATGCAGAAGATTCAACTCCATGCCAATTAGCTCTTGCATGCACCTGCATTTCTTTACAAAAAATACATCGTCATGCACACAATGTTACCTGATTACACTGTAATCAGCATCAGAGATGAACAAAAAGAGCCCGTTCAAGCCTTATTATAAAGGCGATATATCAGAGACTGAAATCAGTGTGTTAACATAAAGGCATTCATTTAATAATCTGGTGAGCGGGTGTGATTTACCTGGCCACCATTAGAGGTGGAGAAGATCCTCATGGTGCCTCCACACTGCTTGACGTACCAGAGAAACCAGAGAGCGGAAACCTCATGAGGTTCTGAGGTCACGTTCACATTAACAAACAGCGTGGCAAAGCGGCGGGCAGTGCTGCATGGAAACAATTTAAAGGAACATGTTTGCAGTTGCAACAAGAATCCCCATCTCATAAAAATCATCACTGAACATTTTTCACTCAAAGTTTCATGGTGTTTTCACTACCTTGTCCAGCAAACCTTGTCCAAGAGCTCTTTCATGGTCATGTTATCCCACTCTTCAGCATGTGGAGCCCTCCATGGAGCTTCTCTTGGGATCTGCAGTATACAGTCACAATCAGCTACCATGAAGGAAATCAATAACAATGTCAATGTCTATTCATACAAAAATACTGATAATCTGAAAGCCCTAGACAGCTCTAAGTCAAACCAGTTCATATCAGCTTCTATGTGATGTTTAGGCCAAACAAAGAATTCCTGTTCCTGCATACTGCAGTTGACTTTACCTCCATACCCATCTTGTCCATAGTCCTCCAGAGGTTGTTGTAGTCCAGCAGAGCTAAAGGGTTCCACATTGGGGGAAAAGGCCCCCTGAATGGATAAGACTTCCCCTAGGAGAAATAATAGCAACCATCATGAAAATGACTTTTTTTGCACCTCAGCATGCTACCATAAAACTAAAATGATCATAACATGTCATTGTCTGACGTAATGTCTTTAATCCTCATGCATCATAACTGGAATTATAATGATGCTTTGGAGTGGAAAACTTTTGGTCTGCCTAAAATATTCGTCACTGCATTTTTCATGGCCTGTGTTGAAATAAGCAAGAACAAAAAGGGGGGGCGGGGGGGGGGTTAATTTCTCCTCAGCCTATAAAGCATTTCACAATTCAAGATCAGAAGTAATTAGATCCTATTAAGTGTAAGGTTTTTAAAAAACACAGGAAGTCACGTAATTTTGGCATATAATTTGCCAATTATTTTGCCACTTTAAGGGGTCTCAAATTATTACAGGTCCTTAAGAAATGATAACTCCAGCTGTAATCTCAATAAAATAAAGACTTCATTACCATAAAGAAAAATATTGCTCTTTGGCACACAGCAGCAATATGACACAGGATGTCTGTTCACACAGTGTTTCATTCTCATAGTAGTGGAAATGCTTAGTCAGGATGACAACATGGTCCATAGCTGGCTGATGGGGTAACAGTAAGCAGACGTTACTTCATACCTGAATTACTTTGCTGCAGAGGGACTCTTAAATAAATGCATTTATGGCTGATTGATTAATATTTGACTACAGATTCAAGTTCTGAGACACGTACACCAGAGGATATAAATTTTCCCTAATCTATTGCTTCACTCTAATATGGCTTTAACAGTTACTCAATTTGCACAGCCTTGTAATGGGGTCATTGATAAAGCGGTTAGAGTGATCAAGTGCAAGGATTACAACACTGCATGACTTCTGACATTCAGAATTTTATCTAGTATGTTGATTTTTTATACACACATACATACACGGTTTAATTAAAAGGACCATTCTTTAGAAAACCTTAAAGTATGGACCTAAAAGCATGGTAAGATGTTAACAGCAATTGGCACTCCTATGTGAGGAAAACAAGCACAGATAAATGGATCTCCAAACAATAGAAGAATGCACCAAAATGTTAATTTCAGCAATAAACCAACCAGCCAAGTATGTGCAGTGAGTTTGATGACAGATGATTATACATTGCACGGACATCATAATGGATTATTGATCTGAAAATAAAGCAGACCTCACACTAAATGCAACAGAGTGCCACACAGGCAATGCATTTCCATTAATCAATATCTTCCAAGTGATACAGTGATTTTTTTTTTTTACATTTATCTGTGTAATAATAGGGCTCTGTGTGTGTGTGCACGTATGCACGCGTCAGAGAATTGCATTAGAGCACGGTAGCTCGCTCACCTTCCAGCAACAGGTCTGTTCCCATGGTGACAGAAGTGGGCAAATGCACAGATGAGAGACGCCGTGTGCACCGTGTTTTCTCGTAGGCACAGTATGAGTCGAGCCTGTCTGCTTCCTGTGTCCACACACTGGCTCTGAAGCCTTCCCTTCACAACCTTTAATCTTCATCTATATTAATCCCTGATATGCTGGGATATGCTTGCTCAAGTGGACGGTTTGGTACGAGGTTGATGGGACAAACTAGGATTAGAGCTATAGGAAAGCTGATTAGCCTGAACACTTTGCTCAGATTGCTCACCCTTATTACAAAATGTTCAGCTCATTGTGTGGCTAAGAGCCAGGGGTTTGACTGCTGAGTAACTGCCACAATAAAAAAAAAACAATCAAAGCGTTCAATGCATTGTAGTATTTTGTGTAATAAAGTAATGAAGCCATACTTCAACAACCATGCAGATAACTATGCTTTCATGATGAGATTTCCAAAAGAGAAGTAAAAGGTAACTGCTATTGAGCTTGAATACAGTATAATGGCTTAATAGCCTAATGTGGCTGGGGGGGTTCGTTCATTGAAGATGATTCGCGACTACATGGCACAGTTTCTTGGTGAGAATATTTCGGTATACCGGACATATTTCATCCTGGGTATTATACAATACCCAGTTTTGTTTTGTTTTTTCCACCAGTCAAGTTACAGATGTCAAAACATTCATACATAGTCATAGTAACAGTTAAGTTTTCAGGTTTTCAAAAAGGTGTCACAGGGTCATTCAAAACAAAGAGTCTAGAGGATGGTGCATAATGGACCAGAGAACCAATTATAAACATTTAAATGATGTACTGAAAAACAGAAGTAGAATAACACAGTAAATAATTTCACTAAATGAAGAACAACTAAAAATGTATTTTTAATACTTGCCAAATCACTCACATTTTCATGGATGTTACAGGTTATTTCTCAAGAGGGCCAATTTGGGAATAGCTGTAAGTTTAGCAAAAATGCCTAATGAGTTGAGCATAATAAAATATATTTTTGCAGTAAAACAATAACAGAATAAAAAGATGTACTAGCTGATGGTCAAATGTATCTTCCAACAAAACTGAGATTCCTCAGATTAAAACCAATGACTTCTTCCTTGTTACTGCAGGTATAGTTACAGCACTGAGGAAGATACTTAGATGCTGGAAAGCTACCCAATCTCCTACACTTAGGATGTGGTTTGAATGTGAAAAACATTAGCAAAACTGAATGGAAATCATGCACACATACAGTGCCCTCCACTAATACTTGGTAAATATGAGCAAAGAAGGCTGTGAACAATTGTCTTTATTGTTTAACCTTTTGATAATAAAAATTCACAAAAATACTCTGCTCTCATGGATATCAAACAATTGCAAACACCACAGGTTTATCAAAAAAATAAAATAATTGTTAAATATACATGTGCAACAATTACTGGCACCCTTTTAGTCCATACTTTGTACCTCCCTTTGCCAAGATAACAGCTCCGAGTCTTCTCCTATAACACCTGATGAGGTTGGAGAATACATGGCAAGGGATCTGAGACCATTCCTCCATACAGAATCTCTGCAGAGCCTTCAAATTTCGAGGTCCACGCTGATGGACTTTCCCCTTCAGTTCACCCCACAGGTTTTCTATGGGCTTCAACTCAGGGGACTGTGAAGGCCATGGCAGGATCTTGATTTTGTGGTCAGTATACCATTTTCCTGTTGATTTTGAAGTATGTTTTGGATCATTGTCCCCCCTGGAAGGTCCAACCATGGCCCATTTTAATTCATAATGCCATGCATCCAAACAAAATGTCCAGGTCTTCTGGCAGAAAAACAGCCCCAAAACAGTAAAGAACCACCACCACATGGTGAGGTACCATGAGATACTTTTCCATATGGCTACCTCTCTGTATGCCCCAAAACCACTTCTGGTGTTTATTGCCAAAAAGCTCTATTTTGGTTTCATCTGACCATAGAACCCGATCCCATTTGAAGTTCCAGCAGTGTCTGGCAAACTGAAGATGCT
>JANDJT010000199.1:13646322-13665964 GCA_024331685.1 Stegophilus panzeri | reverse complement strand
TCCAGACTTACTTCCTGTACTAACCTATGTAGGTTTGTAACAAAAAGCCCCGCCTCTGGTCTTCATCGGCTGCTCGCGAACAGACAGAGCTGAAACTCGTTACTGTAGTGGGCGTTTCCTTTTTGACACACCCTGACAGCGGTAGACCAATCACAACAAACAGAGCACATACTCTGCTCTGATTGGTCAGATGTCCCAGTCTTTTGTGATTGGTCTACCGCTGTCAGCGCGATGAAGACCAGAGGCGGGGCTTTTTGTTACAAAAAATAGGTTAGTACAGGAAGTAAGTCTGGAATTACTAACGACTCGTTTCAGCTGTTCAGAATCGGTTCCTTCTGTTTGGCAGTCAATAAGTCAGTTCATTGTGCACTTTTATTTTTGAAACTATGCAGACGTTTTTACAATCACAAACAGCTCTAGAACACATTACATGAAAGGTAATATTTGAAAAACCATAATAGGTGCACTTTAACGAGTCATTTTTGACACTGGGGAAAAAGGTAATTCTGCAATTTATTTCAAGCTGAAAGTCTACACTTCAATCACATCTTAAGTGCTTCATTTCAAATCCACTGTAATGGAATACAAACACAAAAATCAATAAAACTGTCTCACTGTCCAAATATTTACAGACCTGCCTGTAATCCTGTGCACGTACCAACCCAATCAAGAGAAATTTGCTGCACATCTAGACTAGGTTTAATCATTACTTGTCTCGTCTTTACTTACCTAATCCTCCCTATAAAATAGCGGTGACAAAAATAAATGGCCCAACACCCACATATCTGAGAACCAAACAGACCGTAAAAATGCAAAAACCACGATAATCAGACAGAACTGGTGAGACAGCTTGCTGAGATCTAATTATTCTTGCATGTAAACAGACAAGTTGTGAGGACGTTTCACTGACATTATTATTAACGCAGATAATTAACGTTATTCCTTACAGCTAACTCTCACTGCAACCTTAAAACAGTAACCAAAAGGAAACCGGTCACTTTTTAAATAAAAAGCTGCAGTTTGTGTACTTAACAAAATCGTAGAGACCAACCAAATGTCCCCACAGGGTCCAAATGGTCGGATACTCCTACCCTGTGGGGACATTTGATCAACACCTAGATGTGAAAACAGCATTCTTTCTTTCTCTCACACTATAGGAGTTGCATATGTAATATCCTGCAGAAAAAGCGTTTGTATTCGTTTCCTGTGTGTGCTTGTGGATGCAGCACCTGTACACTGCAGTATAACAGGTAGACTCACGGAACAGGAAGCGAACTCTGCTTACGTAGGAACCATTAACCAACTACAAGTTTTATCTCGTGTAGTAGATAAATGAATCCCTAGTCGTTTAAGTGGCTTTATCATACACCGCTGCATACATGCAAACCTGGCTCCAGTACAGCATGCCTAGTTAATACTGATGCAGTAAGCCCGTTAGCCTGTAAGGTGCTAAAGTCCCTCCCTGTGGAAAGCGTCTCGTTATCGTGTGTAACAGCGGTAATAACACTACCTTTCTAACATTACACTTCTCAATAAGGCGCAGCTCGAACTTTGTCAAAGGGCACTATGAGGTTTCATTAAGTTTTTTCTATTTAAAAAAAACCAGTTTATTTGGCGGTGTGTTTGTGACACTCACCTGAAATGCCGCCCCCAATCACTATCACGTCGTACGTGTTGGCTGCCATGCTGATGTAGTGCACTGTCCGCTCTCTACCTCTCTCTATCTCTATCAGGAGGAAACGGCGAAGCTCGCGGCCACAATAAAGCACCAGAGCCACCGCGAGACTGCCACAGCCCCGCCCACACGACACGCGCCCCGCCCACATGACACGCCCCCTGTGAAGCTTCTACAATTATTCTTTTAATAATTAACACTGTACAGCCAGAATCATGGTCTTGCGCTTCTTTTACATAGACCTTCATTTTTTACAATAGTTTTAAAATATTACAAGTATTCTAAGAATATTTTATTTTTCACCTTTTCATTTAACATGCTAAGTAAACCGTTTACTTTATATAGGCTAGCTATTTAACATTTCTGTGGCAACTTCTCTGGCCTACACTTTACTGTGCCTACACCACCTTTATTTTCTTATATGTGCATCCTAATATTTTTACCTGGTTTGTAAAATGTCTAAGAATATTATATTCTAAATCTTGAGTATTCTTGATTCCCATTGATTCACCTACACTGAGGTAGAAAACAATCTTATGCAAACGTACCATAGACTCTTAGAATAGGGTTTTGTCAGAGGGTGCCTAGATGGTTAATGGTTCAAAGCAGGGGTTCTCAAACCATTTTGCAGCCAAGGTAGAGATTTATTCAAATATTAGTTTTATTATTAAAATGTGTACAATAATTGTCTGGGTAATTATTAGAACCGTAGAGCTTTTGTTCCTGAACCTTCCACTGACACAACAAATTAGATCCAAGTTCACATTATACGCTTATTTGTTTTTCAGTTATGAAGGTTTGGATTAAGCCTGTTCAAATCAAAGTGACCAGTCAAACTAGTTAATGAATATGTGAACTTGATAATAAACTTTGTTAGTTGTGGCTTGTGATTTCCACCACTGTATCAAAAAGAAAAAACAAAACAAAACAACCACACATCAAACAAACGCTTATGCTTCATGGCCCATGGAGATCCCCAGACCCCACTTTAGGAACCACTGTTCAAAAAGGATTCTACTTGGAACCTTTTCTGAAAGGAAAAACACTTTAAGGGCCACACCAGAGCGACTAATCAAAGAACCTTGTGTATATGAAATAATAGATTATAATAGAATCTAAGAAATAGAACCATATATGTCTAAGCAATTGAGGATAAAAGGTCTTGCTCAAGATACTGTTATCTGGAAGTTTTAGGATTTTAACTCGCCACCTTCTGGTCAATAGCTCAAAATCAAAGTAGGTGTATCCTTATTTCAAGTAACTACTAAAATTATTTTCAGAGCAAAGTCCTAAAACATCCTGTCTGAATCTCATCTGTATCAACATTAGTGATCAGTAATCAGTAATAATTACCTTCTGTCAAGCTATTCACTGAATTATATGCATAATCATCAAATCATAGAATATTTGTTAAGGAAGACTACAGCACACAGCAATATAGTTCTTTGCATGATTGTCAAATTTCATCCATGGTATTGTAAGTGTTATATTCTAAATAACCTCGCTTTTCATGTGAAAGTGGAAGCATTTGCCCTCTTGTGGTTGGATTTGCTCTATGTGCTCTGCGTCCATAAGGGTGTCTCTCTGGAAATCAACTCTGGCTGCTAAAGTCTGTATAAAATGTGAAAATAAATCCTCTTCTCTATATGTATAAAGTCTATATACTACATTTTTACATCATCAACTTATCCTCTGATGACACATCACAAAGATAAGAAAAAATATTACGTCATCAAGGTTAGTGCAGTTTCCAATAGAAGATCAACAGGGAAATGTGCACAGGTATGAATTTGAAATATCCAGTTGATACTGTGTGCAGTAATTATGCACTAGGTCTATAGCTTCTATAATGAACATACTGTAGATAATCCAAATCCAGAGCTGATCTCATTTAGGTGAGTAAGCCAGTAAAACTCCATGCTAGCACATCTCTGTATCCTGGAAGACGTCCCATAGAGAGAAGGCCCTCACCCAGATACAGAGTTAAGAATAGCAGTATGCAGTTAGACTTCCTGTGGGCAATCCTCTGTTGGGTCATAGCCACATATCTTTACTGAGGTGTCTGTTTCAGCCTCACCATACATACTCAGCATGGAATGTAAAGACTAATACCCAAAGGCATATAATGTGCTGCAAGGAGCCCAAAATGAAGTGACCAAGCTCCCATTCCAGAGGTTCAGTTGATGGAAAGCCATTTTTGCTCTGCATTTTTCAGTACATCCAGTAGAGTGGGCTCTTGCAGCAATCATTTGTATCAGCATCAGACACAAGTAGTATGTTTTAATTGCTATACCTGTATGTCAGTTAACATAATTTTCCTAATATAAAAAATCTATAGTACACATTAGCATGTTTGCCTCACACCTCCAGGGTTGAGGGTTCGATTCTCGCCGTGGCCCTGTGTATGCGGAGTTTGCATGTTCTCCTCGTGCTTCAGGGGTTTCCTCCGGGTACTCCGGGTACTCCGGTTTCCTCCCCCAGTCCAAAGACATGCATGGTAGGCTGATTGGCATGTCCAAAAGTGTCTGTGGTGTATGAATGGGTGTGTGAATGTATGTGTGTGATTGTGCGCTGTGATGGATTGGCACCCTGTCCAGGGTGTCCCCCGCCCTGTGCCCAGTATTCCCTGGGATAGGCTCCAGGTTCCCCGTGACCCAGTAAGGATAAGAGATACAGAAAATGGATGGATGGATGGATGGATAGACTATTAATAAAACTTTATAAGTAACATTATGTGTAATAAATAGCAGATTGATGATTGCATTCATGAGCACAATAATCCGAATTTAAAGATGGCCTGGTCTCAGTCTCGGTAATAAAAATGGCAGCTCATATTAGCTTGAGTTTAATAAAGTCAAAATACATTAAGAGTTTTGAGGATCTAAATGGTCTTGCAGTCTTTGGTGGATTGAATGGTTGCAAAGGATTTTTTATTGTTTCACAGACTATAAACACTAAGTTATGTGTGTGCAATATCTTTGTGATTTAAATAATGTATTTCAGAATAAGCAAAACATTGGTAATGGCAGTTTTGGGACAACAGAATGAGAGCCAGCTGTGTAGAACATAGATATGGACTGGTTAGATCTAGAGATGCCTTGTTGAGACCATATTCTATTTGGCAGAGTAATAATTTATCTTTCAATTTTCACTTTGTTTGACAGAGGATAAGAACACAGAGAACTGTCTCAGGAGAATGAATAGAATTATGCACAATATATTCTCTTAGGCTATGATAATTGCATAAGTGAGTGTCACATTCATTATGTATTTAACAGGAGAAGCCTTTCAGAGTCACCATGAAATGAAGAGAACTCATAAGCATCATCTGCACACTGTGTCATGATGTCAAATTAGTGAGTAGTTATTGTGGCCTGACTGAAAATCACAGCATATCATGATCTTAGTATAAGGTTCTGTCTAACATTCTGGGTCTTCACCTAGATAATTATATAAGGTCACGTAATATGTCTAACAAGATGGCTTAAAGCATACAGGCAAGGTGTACAAACAAAAGGAAGTCATTTATTAGATCACATGTGGAGCCAACAGAGCTGTCAGTTTTTTCCATAATTACAAACCCGGTACAACTTCACAGAGGGTACAATTACAGCAAAGCACGACAAAGACTTTTATAGAAGGCTGCTCCGTCTTATTGTAAACTAATGAAATTCTGATGCTAACTTAAAGAAATGCAGCATTCTTTTGTGATTTTAACATAGGAGTCCCATGGGCATTTCTGTCATTATGAATGTAATATTCCTTTGATAACTCAGTCCTGTTCAATGTAACGATCTTAACCATGCATGCGATATTTGACCAGACTTACATTAAATGGCCATTTTCCACTTATAGGCGAGAACTGACATTACAACGTCCAACATCTGCAACAGAGACATTACCCTGGCATCTCTGCAACCTGTGAACAATTCCCGAGAGTTCTCTTGCTTTCATTGGAATGTTTCCAGCCTGGAACGGGCTTCTACGTTCTCTCATAACGCCCCTAAACTGCAAAGTTGTTTCCAGCATCCATAGTTTTTCACATGCTGTGATCAAAGCAGTGGAATGCATTAGAAATTAATCAACTGGCAGAGACCAGGCCCAGGTGCAATCAACTCGTGAATGTTTCTTTTCTTTGATTTTTATGCTGCTGGCTTCATCTTCGTCCATACCAGCACTGCTAATGAATCGTGTAATTGTTTGTTTAATATGGACAGCAATAAAACACATGTAAAATGGAGCTTAGCCATTTCCTTCTTCTTGGCAAGCCCATTCAGTTGCATTCCTCACAGCTGCATGCAAGGATGTACCGGTAGGTGGCAGTTATTCGAGTACCACCAGAGCACCGCAGCCGCACTGCTTTCAGTTTGGAGGTGTGCGGGCGGCAACAGAAGCATGTACTTTTAAATGGTTGCTTAAGAACGGAGCTGAAGGAGATGAGAGGGTCTGAACGAGATGTGTGGCTGCAGTGACCTTCACAGCGAGCCAGGAGTACCATCTGTGGAATAAAAGAGACCACAAAATTAAAGAAATTATACATTTCACCAATGCTATTATATGAAGTGAAATCAGATTTCCTAAAACCAGAATCCCAGTTCATGATGTTTGAAAGAAAACACAAATGTAATTTGATATTTTTGCAGTTGTCCACTGCAAACCTAAAATGTTAATAATTAAAAGTATAATATGCAGTAGTGCAGTGGGAAGCATTGCTGCCTCACAACTCCAGGGCCCAGTCCCAGTGTTCCCACCTAGTGTTCCAGGTATAGGTTCTGGATCTACCATGATTCTGACCAGGATTAAGTGGTTCCTGAAGATGAATAAATGATAATATCCAATTATATTGGATATAAATTCAACGAATTCAGTAGTGGAAAATTCCCATTTAGGAAATTTAAGCACCTTGTATTCATGTGGTTGTGAACGTTTAGGTTGAAGAAATTCAGTTGGTGGAAATTCAGGGTCAAATGTTGAGGTCAAATATTAGCCTAGTGTTGCTGAATTTTCACAATATGAACTTCTACGACCTCATTTTTCAGAGTGAACTGTTTATTAGTAAATAAGGTGCAATATTAATTTTCTAGAGCTTTAAAATTTTCAACCCAGAATTTTCATGACTTGAATTACAAAAACTCTATAGTAACACTATACAGTGGATAGTAAAAACTACACAGAGTTGTGGGGGAACCTGGAGCCTATCCCATGGAGCTCAGGGCATGAGGCGGGGGATACCCTGGATGGGGGGGGTTAGCCAATCGCAGGGCACAATCGCACACACATTCACACACTGTGGACATTTTGGAAAATTCCAATCAGCCTACAACACATGTCTTTAGACTGGGGGAGGAAACTCTGGAGGTGTGAGGCAAACGTGCTAAACACTAAGCCACCATGCCCCTCAAACAATATAATTTGACACAAATATTTAATATAGTGTTACATTTACAAATTTGAAACTCAGGGATAGCACATAGAAAATACATGCACAAACACAAACAGTTAATGATATTCAGTTTAAACCCTGACTGAATGTAGATATTCATTTAACTTTGACATTTATGCTATGATATCTCTATATAAGGAGCCAATGTTCAGAGTACTTAAACAACAGCATCAGGTGGGATTATTGAGTCTACTTGAAGTCCACATGGCAGTCTGGAATGGGACTGCGTGAACTGCTATCCTTTGTGTGAACCTTCCCTTAGGACAGGGCGGAGATAAGCTACTTCAGAGAGTACATAGCTGTGAACAAAGAATGGTTCTGTACTCCACGTGTGACCTTGCACCTGTGCTGAGATGGGAGTGTGGCTGATCTCTCCCAGACCTGGGTGCAGAAACTATACTAGCCTCTGGCTCTTGCACACAAACACTCTCTCACGCTCTCACTCACTCACTCACTCACTCACCTACTCACTCACTCACTCACTCACTCACTCACTCACTCACAGGCAAGGATTCACCTCAGATGCCATTTGAGCAGCATTGTTTTGTGACATTGATTTGTATTATCTAATGTAAAAATAGAATTTTCTACACATCACAGCTCATTTTATGAGGGTCAGACGATGCACCTGGGCCAGGTTATTAGGCCCAGCTATGGTTGATAACAATCAAACCACCCACAGCAGACTATGAAAGAAGCTATCCTTCATAAGAATTCTCTCATAATTAAAGTTTAATGAGTGATATGATGATGCATTAGATCTGGCTAGTCAGCTTCACTGGATGACGCACGCAGCTAGATGGACAAACATGACTTAATTGATCAGCCTTCTAATTTTGAATAAAAGGTGACTAGCACCAGACCACAAGCCACACATTCCTGCTGCATTCAGTAAACAGACTCCTGTGTCATGGTGCCTATCAGCTGTCTAGTGTCAGCCAAGTGTCACCCACACTGTCAGGGACAATAGCCTGTTGGGAGGCAAAAGCTTACAGCAGAGGGTTGTGGGAAGTCAGACCTGAGCCTACATTGTTTAAGTGTCTCAGGGTAAGAGTGCTGATATAGGATCTGGGATCATCTGTCCATTGAACTATATTTATTATGATGCAAAAGACAAAATTGGGTCTCTACTCAGCACTCTAGAGCTTTGATAATATGAGCCTCCTGCAGAGAGCAGCTATTATGAGTATGAAAAGTATGGTGATGTTATTATGTATCGCACTTCGACAGTTAACAGCTACATGTAATGATGGAAAGTACTTAAGCCCCTTGGGCAACACTTTGTCCATATATTCCCATATGTACACACTAAAAATGAATAGGGCATTTTAATAAATAGCTCTTAGAAACATGGGCTCCTCAAAAGTTCTTTGGGTGGTTCGTGGTTGGGCTGTACCTGGGATCTTTCATAAAAGGAAAACCCTTTTGTTGTAGGGTTTTACAGAAAATATTGAAGGATTCCCTCAAAGGTGCAAACTGAAAAACCCTCAAGGTGCTAGATGTAACTTTTTTTTCTCGAGGAATTTATGAGTACATGGATTATGTGTGATCTTTTCATTGCATTTGGTAAAATATTCATTATTTCAAATAGAAAAGCTAGATCATTGCAATGCTTTATACCTTTGTTTCATTAATTATACCAACATTAAATGGTTTGTACCTATAGGTAAAATTACATATATGTATATTACATATAGGTTACATTGTATTCTGTGACAAAGGTTTGCTTATTTCCAAAATATTTGGAAGACATAGCCAAAGTTAGTATACCATTTAGACAGTTCAAATGAGATGTTGGCTGAAATTAATGTTGGTTAGCTGTGTGCTGAGAATGAAATCTGGCCCTAGTTTTAGGGCAAAAAAATAAATAAAACTTTATTTCTGTGCCATCCTTTAAAAATATTTAGAATAAAATTTCTCTCTCAGTATGTAGTAAGAAACTAAATACATAAACACTCATGCTTGAAAAAAATAAATAAATAGATGAATTAGATGTATCCTGTCACTATGCCAGTGGATGGAGTTGATAGATTTCTAAAGGTGGGAGGAGCTTTAAACTGGAAAATGGAGATTGAACGAATAGGGCTAGGTGACAACAGCTGGGCAGCAGATGTAGGTTCTTCAGCACCAACTCTTCTTTCTTTATATTTATAGCATGAGTGATTGAGCAGGTAGATGCTATGTGCTATGCAGTGCTGCTTAAATTTGCATGAAGCCACAACCATCCTCATAGCTCATGAGGTGAGTAATAGGCTTCTTTAAAGCTGTTACTAAGACAAGCTTGATTTGTAATTTGTAATGCGGTACAACAGTGTGCCTGTGATCCTGGATGTCAAATCATAAACCTTTTGTAGGACTGTAAATGTCTGGTATCTGATCTAACTGTAAACCCAGTCTTCACCATCATTCCACAATAAGTCATCTGAGACCAGTAACCAGTTATATTAGGGATAAGTGAAAGCTGCTACAACCCAATCTGTCACGATTAGTTACAGCACAAATCTCAAATGGTCCCTCAGGACTTGGTGCCCTGCCTGGATGCATGAGTATGTGAAGAAGACATTCCTAATCTAGCACGGATGTCTATCTGTTCTCAGTGCGTTGCATGTCATTTTTGCTCATTGTGCTTTGTTTTGTAAGAGGAACTGATATGAAAGCTCATCATGAATGACACCCAAGGAATGGGATGAAATTCTTTAGTGATATCATAGGCTCCTGAAAGCTTCCCATCAGTTTATAGGATGACGGAAAAATTCTGCCTTCATGAATCTTCCCTCTTTGCTGACAGGTCCCAGTTGGACTTGCTAGTGGAGTACACATCTGACACGCTAAATCCGAAATTTGTCCATCCAAGATCTGAGTCAGGTGAATCAGAGTCTCCTCATTTGGCTCACACTAAATCTGGGGTGTAAGGATGCAGCTTGCTATAGGTTGGAAGGCAAAAGTGGTGATTCAGCCACAGTTCTATGCAGAGCTCTGGAACTGGGCCACTGCACCCTGTGAGGACTTATTCCTGGCTAGACCATGGGACTCACAGGCTGTCTGTGTTCACTGTTTCCTGCCAAGGTGTCAATGTAACCAAGGTAGAGATCATGAGAAAAGACCATGTAGACCATGCTATCTGATTTAGGTTGAGACCCTAAGGGTTGATAGAAAGCCCTTTTACTTACTGTATTTCCGTCAACATCTTGTTAGCAGGAACACATGGATGTAGAGTGTATTACCTTACAGCAAGGTCTGACCTGGGCCACTACTGGAACTCAATAAGCAACATGGGACTGTATGTTAACTTGCTGTTGATCTCAGTTGGATGCTAATTGCAACAAAACATCGGCATGAAAGTGCACAAGACCACAGGCCTGAACAAAATACTGAAATAATAAGTAATGCCTGTGAATATTTCTAGAGGGATTCATAAAGTCATACATAGTGACACAAATTAGATGGCAGAGAATATATACTGATATGCAGCTGGTAACACACCTTGGAGTTGCACTTGTAGATGGGATGTGTGATGGTCTCCACAAAATGGTGTCTCATACACCTGTCAGGATCAGAGTCCCCAAGGTGTCCACTCTCAGCCTTACAGGTAACTCCACGCAGAACGCTCAGCAGAGGACATGTGACCAGCAGAAGCACAATCCCTGGCTGGCTAAATGTGCTTGTGTTCCTCATACTGGCACCTTGACACCAATGCAAAGGTGAGGAAATTTCCCAGCAACAAAATGAACAGAGATGGAGCCTCTTCACTTACAGAGGAAACTTCACAGCTCTTTCCCTGGGTTCTGTTGGCACATTGGTAAATTGGAGTGTGTGGTGGATTTGGTCTTTATACACTGCCATCTCCTTTAGCTCTGTCTGTGTGTTTCTTTCTGTGAGGAAGGAAAGAAGTAGATTTAGGCCAGGGTGAAAGGAAGAGTATATAATGTAAGGTTATGCCTGTTACATGTATGTGGTTTGAGAGCATTGGGAAGCTTGTCAATTACAAAAAAAATCTAAAAAAAAAAAAATTGCACTGCTTCAATTTGATCAAGGTGGCTGCTATTGTGTATCCAGCCAGGAATGAGTGGACTGCTGTATAAGGCATGCTGGCAGCCCACCCTGCTATTATTCTAACAATCCCAACAGACAAAAATCTGATTTTATTACACCAAGGAGAAACTAAATCCATTAATAAATAGACTGTGGTGAATAATTTCCCTAAGAATGAATTTTTCATTGGAAAAAAAAATAGCTGTCAAAATATGTTCTCTCAAGACAAGTTAACTATATATTAATATATTTACCTTGCATAAATTCATGGTCTGTGCACTTTATTGACCTCTTGACAATGGTATTCCTCTAACGAAAATGCCTTGTATGGTGGTTAAATTCAACTAGCCATAACTGCTCATTAACCTTGTGTAGTGTTTGGTAGAAAAGCCAGTAGGTTTTTTTTTATGTCTGAAGGGACCAGAACCTTAAACTTGGGCAAGCCTTTTCATGGAGAGGAAATTATCATTCATAAAAAAAAATTAATAATAGTCTGCATTATGTTAAAACTTGTTCTGTCCCATTTTCCTTCATTTAAGTCCGAATATTTTGTTGAGACCATCATTTGTTCTAAAATCGCAAACATTTCAAGTTCATTAAAAAAAAAGTACCCTTGTGTTTTTCTTTCTGTACCGAATCATTTAACTTTAACATTCCATGTGTGAGAAATTTCAGAATCAATTTGCCTGTTAAAATAAATACTCTCTGAAATGTTTAACTGCACCAGAGAGCTTGTGTTGCAGGGTTTACACAAGCAGACATCATAAGTCTGTTCTTAACTGAGAGGCAGGTACAGGTTACTCTCAAGTTAGACACAGATACAGGTTACACTCTCTATCACTAGTTTAATATAACCTGATGTAATGGCTATAGTCATCCTACTGCCCATGGTTGCCATGCTACATGCATGTAATAATCAATCTGAGCAACATGGTGAAGACACAAGGTGACTAAAGAGCAAGAGAAGGATCTCATGGTCATTAGTCATGAACAACAGCTTGTAGGCATGAGCAACAGCAGTTACGTCTGGAGATTCGGAGTGTTCTGTGTAGGAAAGATTCTGGATGGGGGGACGCATTCCCTCATCACCCTATGCATGCAGCAGGTAAGCAATTAGGTATAGAAGCAGCCGTACCTGCTCACATCCACTGATTGACAGAACCCAGTGTGTATACAATTAGCAGTGGGAATTTCTGATATCCTTCATCTGAAACAACAATATGCATATATGCAAGTGTTGCCCTTGTCTCTCCAATCTCAACTATTTCCCAGTCTGGTGTTTTACTAATATCTTTTATGGGAACCTAATTATGAATATCAGAGATGGAGTTTCATTTGTTGGACATGTCTTGTTTGATTTCACTTTGGCAACAATGCAGTTTTACTCATACTGCACTGAAATGTTTCCTGCAATTAGTATTCACATTAGAAATGTGGCCTGAGCCAAGAACTCTGTGAATAAATAAACTCATTTCATCATGGAGATTTCTGGAAGAGAGAGGTGCTGTTGGAACCAATGAAAAAGCTCAACCCAAATATTATTTCCCCAATTGATCAGGCTAATGGCCTTGTTGACAGTACATTTCACTACAACAACAGTCAATTCACATTTACAAGTTATACTTCAACTGAAAGCCCAAAGGAATCTGTTATTTTCAATGTTTTACATCCCGGAACTATGTTACTTTTACTCAAAACATCTGCTAATTATTGTTTGAACCAAATCAGCATATTTTTATTTTACGAGAAGAAAAGTAATAAACATTAAAAAAAAAACAAGACCCAAAGTGAGGAAGGCATTTTATAAGTGTTGTGTAGTGCTTTCAGGCTAAAATGAGTCAGAGATTTTTCTCTACCTCTCCAGGATTGCAGTCCAGGGCTGATGCCACGCAGCAGGCCTCTGGTCTGAACTGTCCCCTGTGTGCTGTCCTCTTAAAACAGGATATGGTGCTTTTTGATCAAGGTATCACAGGCTTAGTGAGGGGCCTCAGCGTCTACGCCATTAGAACTGTGAAATTCCTGACATTCAAAAGCAGCCACAGGCCATGCCTCACCAGTCAAAACCACAGTTCATTTCTTTTGGGGGAATGCTTTCTGAGTTTGGGTACATCACATGTGATAAAATGGTTTTTGACCCACTAACTCACCCACCCACATACCCATCCATACACACACACGTACACGCATGCACGTACGCACAGACGCACACACACACACACTTCAGACAGATTTCAGACAGACTATTGCTATTGGTGTAAGTTGTCCTGTCTCTCATCGCAGCTCTCTGCCTCGCATAAGCTAAAGCACAGACTCTGTCAATTTGAAGAGGATTTTCAGACTGAAATGTGCCTTTGGGTATGAGAAAGGGCGGATAAGGCAGAACTCACATTATTTGCTATGGTTGGCACAATATTGCCTCAGAGAAGCAATTTATTCAGTCCAGAGCAGATTTACCAGGTAACTTCTTTAGTTGCCTCTAGCCTCTAAGTGAATCCCATGATCCTGGAAAAAGTCCTTTTATTTCTGGATCATAACTGTTTGCAATTGGTTGGTTGATCTGACTAGAGCAACTATGCATGCAATACAGTCGAAATACTGGAATGATTTTCATGCTTTCCCTGCTATCAAAATTACATTTAGGCAAACTATCTATTACAGTACTGCTTGTAAAGTAAAAAAAAAAAACTCACCTCCTCTTACACTCATGGCTTATGTCATTGTTTGGTGCTTGTTTGCCCTATTGTCCGGTCCGCTTTTAATAAACCAAAGGGCAGATTCCTACAAGACCGCATAACCCTAGCACCCCTCCTCCTCTCTGCACCCATCTGCACCCACGCAGCATGCCAGGCCCAAGCAGGGGCACTACACTCTAATACCACCAACCCATGCCTCTTGTATACCACAGCTAAGCCTCACACTAAATATATCCCCCATGATGAAGATAAGACAAACAGTGTAGATTTGAGAGCAGTCATTGACCAATGGCAGTAGATCCTGTAAGCCCATGCTAAGCTGACGTTAGTGTTACAATTTAGGCTTCTTAGAATAGAGCATGTCAGATTGAGACAATGAAATACGAAAGGTCTTGGTCATAGGTGTCTCAAGGGACCTGATCAGCAATTAGGAACTGTATTATGACATCCTGTTGCGCATTCTATGTGTCTTTAATTTGGCATTCATATTTAAACATCACACACAGAAGACTAGAACACCCGAAAACACAATAAAAATGATAATGAGCAACCTGACACCACGCACACACACACTCATACAGTGGTGGTGGGTTGTCTGATATCGTGTATGCGAAATCATGTGATGCCTCACATCTATCTCCATAAAAATGAAGACTAAACTCAATTTTCTCCCGAAAGCCTCAGCTATGAATTCTCAGTATCTGTCTGTGCAGAAGCAATAGCTCATCTCAGCAGTCAACCTACCACAGAACACATCGCCTCTCTCATCAGATGCACATACCAACAACCTGCCCCAGGCTCAGTGCCTCCAACCAACTCATCTCACTCATGACTCACACACTGCATAATTACCTTGTCTCTGCTGCAAATATGGAGGGATGATAAAGGTGACTTGAGAAAACCCACAAAGAAAGACAAGGCTTTGGAGGTGATATTGTGGTAACAATACTTCTTCAGGTAATGAGTAAAAAAACAGTTTTTTCGCAACAAGCTCAGAACCATTCTGAACATTTGTCAAAATCAGCTGATCAGCTAGATGGCAACATAGTGACTAAAGACTAAAGGCAGCTCATGCAAAGTGGCTCTGTGGAGTCCTGGGTCACCTTAAGAATCAGGGTGAGCTTACCTTCTCTCCAGTTCCTCTCAGCTCTCCAGCTATCCAACCCCAGCTGTACCTCCCTGGACTGAAGTAGAAATGCTTCAATAACAATTGCTTTTAAACCTCCTTCTTTTCTCTCCTCTCCCCACTCACTCACTCTCTCTCTCCCTCTCTCTCTCTCTCTCCCTCTCACGCACACCGATCGTGTGTGAGCTCTTGACTCCCTCTTTCCCTCCCTCCCTCCCTCCCTCCCGCTCACTGCTCCCCCTCCCTCCTCTGACATTAACACCCTTCATTTTTATAGAAGAATCAGTAAGAAAGGGGAAAGGACAGATGATGCACATCTCAGTGTGATAGATGTGGAACGTGACAAGGCAGTCATATATCACTTCAGCGACACATCCACACAGCTGACACACCGGTATGCTCTCGCAAAGCAAATGGGGATTCCAGCCATGGAATGGTGGCAGAATCAAAGGTGAGCAACAGCCTGGCCCTCTTTTACGAGCTTGGGGTTATAAAACTGTTAGCAGAATTAGTTTATTTAAAAACAACTGGTCCAAAAGCATACTAATTGCAGTAACTGTAGTCTCCGATAAACAATAGGGTCACCAGTGGGTTGGGGAGGTGCTTCAGAAATTCACACAGCCCATAATATGTCCAGGTTAAGGTGAAACAAGAGTATAATCAAGTGGCTTAAAGGGCAATATTGTTTAAAGCACACACAAGGGCCATGACATCAAATCTATAAAAATGTACATAAAACAATGTGTAACAAGAAAAGACATAACCAACATTTGACAAACACTGAAGGAAGATACATATTCATGTATTATCAATAATGCGTTTGTTCTGTTCGCCACATTTATATGGAAAGCAAATGACTTAATTATTATTCTACTGTAATCAAACTATTTGATAGAAGTTTATTTAAAATATATTTCAAGCAAATCTCAGAGGTCAGTAAAATTTAATATAGCCACTCAGTTTAAATGGGAAAGATGCTCCAGCCAATAGCGGTCTTTAAAATGTCTTTATTTGAATCACATGAAGGATAAGGACAAGACAGACTTGTAATTAAATTCACAAAAAAAGGAATAATTGTCATTTTACCTTTGAGACACAGAAAGCACTCGATGGAGGTTTTTTTTTTTTTTTTTTTTTTTTTTTAAACATGTTTTCAATTGTTTGAAATGCGAATAATTTTAGCAATTTAAAATGGCAGAAGTTGAGGGAAGAATGAGATGTATTAAATTACAGCAAATACTGGCACCAGAGGGGAGTTAGTAATCTTCAAATTGAGGTGTGGACTCAATCCAAGAGAGAGCTAAGACTGCACGGCAAAAAAATATCTGATAATCAAATTCTTCCCATTTCAGGCATTGTTTTATCTGTTTTCATTCAGCTATGTAAGGGTGGAAAACTGCTATATATTACAAGCTAGAAAAACATGTGTTCATAAACTAGTTAAAAAAACTTCAACCCTCAGGGGAAATTAAGGGAAAGCTAACATAACTAAGTAGGGCTTCAGGGGTCAAAAGTTTATGAAACTTGCAAAGCTTCTTTGGAAGTCACATTTATCTCTCACCTTCCATCTCCTCGCCCTCTGACAGGACTATTTACAATCCAACAGCACAAAGACACTACCAACACTCTCCATTTAGACCATACAATTACAGAACTGCTCCTATTTCTCAAAACATTATGTCTGTACATGGTACTTTAACTCAGTACTTGTCTGAGTGTCTGGTCTGATTGGCCCATTAAATGTGTAGGATATTCATTAAACGAACTGTCAGAGGGACTTCAAGTAACTGATAGTCTGGTTTTGCTAAGACATTGTCTGCTTTTATGAATAGTACTTAAATGTTGGAGTTGACATATCATTTCAACAGCTCACTCATTCAGTCAGCATAACTGTAAAATGGCCTTGGCAGAGATTTTCTCACAAAGTTGACTTTCTTAAGTGGAGTCTCTCTCGTGTTTGCCTCCTCCATGTATTTAAAAACTCTTCAACTGTGCTGCTCAATACACTGCCCCAGAACATGCAAACAACACATCATTTTTTTCCCATGACCCTAACACATAGTCAGCGATTTACGAATGAAAGAGACAAAGAGAGAGAATAAAGGGTCGCTCAGGTGGGTGACAATGTCGAGTTCTAAGAGCGTTTAGCCATATGTCTTGTCCCAGACCCATTGCTTTCCCCTTTGCTGAAAGAGTGTACATGTGCACCTTCCTTTCCATCAGCTGAAGACGTCTTTCATGTTCCCCTAAAGCCACAACAGAAGACTGCCTTTGAGGTGTTGCATAGCCTGTTATCCAAGTGAAGAATGACAGGGGGAAATTAACACTGATGGATTTGAGACACATTTCAGTATTTTTTTTCCGAGAGGTCGATTCCAAGTCTCATTTCAAGCTACATGTAAAAAAAAAAAAAAAAAAAAGGAGAGGTCTCATAATTCTGGGTGATTTATATCCACAAGGTGAATTCAGAAAAACAGTCTCGCTGCTTTCCAAAATTGACCTCCACTGGGAGAGCTGACCTGCATGAAAATAGTCTCACAGCTCTAATTTACAGCCTGTATAGAATAACATTTTTTCATTTTACCATCTAAAATAATGTTCAAACTGCACATAGCCAAAGACAACTTACTGATGACTGTACCAGGTATGAATAGAGACAGGCAAGGAGAACAGGCATACGGTGTATTTAAAGTGAAACATACTCAGAAAATATTCATTCTTGTTTTGAATCAGTATGGGCAAAGTGAACTCAATTATACCAGTACAATAAAAAGAACGAAGGCTTATGCTGGAAATTTGAATTCTGTGCCAGGGGAGTGAACACAGCCTGTTCCCCATATCTTCATCAGTATCTCTCTGTCCAAACTAAAGAGGCAATCACATACTACATGCTAGTACTGCATAGTTCTGTGGTCAGTACTAACAAGTGATTCATTACAGATCTTTATAATCAAATGAAATTTTCCACTGAACCTCTAACTGATGAAGGGATAAACAACTGAAACTCTTCAGCCATATTTATCTGGAGCAAACTGACCTTCAGTATACTATGTTTTCAATAAACTCATTGCATCTACCATTTCAAAGAAGGGATAAAAAACTATTTTGGATTTTTACTGACTGTAAAACCATTAGGTCAAAATGTAAAAAGCAGAAATGTTATGATAAATGTTTGTGATCATGGGCACATATTACTTTACTCCTTAAATTGATGAAAGCAGACAGAGAAATAATCAGCAAAGGCAAGGACACACATCTTGAAATAATGTTTGAATCTTTTTTTATTATTAGAAGACATATGTGAGATTGTTAGCATTCTTATGGGGAAAACCTAAGAGCTCATTTGATGCCTTTTTTTATTTGTATTTTTAAAATTTTTTAATTTTAAAAAATATTCTTCTTCATTGGTTGGGCACACATTTGTATAAGTATGTTAAGCATGGTTATCCATCTGAAATATACATAAACCCTGTCCATTTTCATTGGGGTTCATACATATTTATGATGTTTTCCTCTTTGGAAACATTAGAGAACCTCAAGACACTGAACTAAGAAACCATTAAACCAGAACCAGGCAACACTAGAATCCTTATAGAGCCCAGTAGCAATCACACCCAAAATGAAATGCCTATCATACACAGAACTTACAGTCCTTCCAGTTAAATCAGCTGATACTCAGGAACTCTAAATTGATCTTTCCTAGGATCAAGTAATAGGAAATGAATAGATTTAAGGATTAAATTTTCATCCAGTAAACATACACTCATCAGTGAGTGTGACTATTGTAGTCACTGAAGAAAATTCCATCTACAGATGAATAAGAGGTATTATTATGTTCATTATTATGTTTATCTGATGCCCATGTACTGTCCAGAAGAAGCACAATGTCTCACAGTGTCCTCATACTCCCATTTTAGAAAGCACATTGGGTTAAATATGCAGTGGGCACTAGTAGGCCTTTGTACTGTAGACCACAAAGCAGATGACATCAGAATCCAGTATCTTAGTAAGTGTGGCGGCTCAGGACGAAGAGTCAATCAGGCTGGCATGAGATCATTTACTCATCCTGATTCATCCGAGGATCAAGCCTTGATTACTAGGGCTCTGACTTCAGCAGTATTTTTATGTTCTGCATCAGCCACCAGGGTCTGCAAGTCCATATATAAAACATACTTTGGTTTACAAAACATGTTTTTGGTATATGTCTGACCTCATTCTTATTCATATTTATATTCATATAACAGATATAGTTAAAAATTTAGCATAGTATACAAAAATACTCTGCTCTCATGGATATCAAACAATTGCAAACAAAACACAGGTTTATCAAAAAAGAATCTTTGTTATATATAGGTGTGCAACAATTATTGACACCCTTTTAGTCCATACTTTGTGCTACCTCCTTTTGCCAAGATAACAGCTCTGCGTCTTCTCCTATAACGCCTGATGAGGTTGGAGAATACATGACAAAGGGATCTGAAACCATTCCTCCATACAGAATCTCTCCAGATCCTTCAAATTTTGAGGTTCATACTGGTGGACTCTCCTCTTCAGTTCACCCCACAGGTTTTCTATGGGGTTTAAGTCAGGGGACTTTGATGGCCATGGCAGGACCTTGATTTTGTGGTCAGTAAACCATTTTTGTGTTGATTTTGATGTATGTTTTGGATCAT
>JANDJT010000199.1:13622175-13642465 GCA_024331685.1 Stegophilus panzeri | reverse complement strand
TGAAGAAATGCATAATGGATGAATGGGGGAAAATTCCACTTGCTAAACTTAACCAACTGGTGTCTTCAGTGTCCAAAGACTTAATAAGTGTTATTAAAAGAAAAGGTGATGTTACACAGTGGTAACTGTCCCAACTTTTTGGAGTGTGTTGCAGTCATCAGATTTAAAATGAGTGTATATTTTCAAAAATAAATTAAATTCACAAAGTAAAACATCAAATAATATGTTAATAATGTGTTTTCCATATAGTACAGGGTGAACTGAATTTTCAAATTACTCTTTTTGTTTGTTTTTTTGCATTTTCCATACGGTCCCAACTTTTTCAGAATTGGGGTTGTAGATACCAACTTTGAGAAACACTGCTTTAAAGTACCTGTCTTCTTTCTGATCAAAGATAGAAATACAGAATAATCAAAAGCCCCATCTACTGGTGAAAACACCTAAATTCCCCCTTTTTATGAAAGCTGAGGCAGATGGTTCTGCTTAGACTGTTATGCGGCATGGCGCGCTAAATTAAAGGGTTGCAATAAAAAGACTTGACTGGATTTTTCTCAAGGCTGATTTGAATGAGGTGAGGCTTAGAGGTGCCTCTGTGGTAGGTTGAGAGCCAGAGACTGGAACTTTGCCACCTGGCCCTCATTTCCAAACACACTCTCGCTTATGAGTGTGTGAGGCTGTGTCTGCTAATGATGGCAGACAAAGCTTCAAGGGAACACAGTGCATTGGCTCAAAACCTTTTCTAACAAGTCATGTCTAACAAGTCATTGAAACTTCACCTTCTCCAGTTCCTTCAGCTGTATTAACTGGTGTTAACTCACTTTCATAACAGCATCTGGTGGAAGTGGTATGTAGGCATTCTCTCTCCAGTTGATCCCTGACAGGAAAGCGTGATAGTCCACCTTCCCAGACTCATTCTCAAATCTGAATGTCAACATGAGTACAAGAAATGTGACATAAAGATGTGGAAATAAAATTTACAAAAAAAAAAAAAAAAAAGAAACCACTTACTTGTGCAGAAGGGCTCTCAAAAGGTCATCATCCAGTGGCAATTGGAAGGATTTGCAGATGATCCTTGCTTCTTTGGTGGATAAACGCCCACTTCTTCAACATAACAAAGAGAAGAATTGGGGGAAAAAAGATTGGTAAAGATACCTAGGTTGGGTGTGAGACTACAGTTGCTTTTCCTGTAACGCGTGGATCAGAAATATCCAGAGACAGACAATCGTAACTTTTTTACTCATTAGACATTAAATTTTTTTTAAATAACTGGGTTTTCCAAAAAGATACATGCAAATTAATACATTGTTGTTGCCAGTCATCTATTTGCTATACAGCTCAAGTCTGTGGAAATCATCTGGTTCCAATGCTTCACTTGTACCACTGGAACTAATCACAGCTCCTGATTGTGGAGCCGCGGGGTCTGCAGACTGACGCTGCTCTTCCTCAGGCTTGGTGTTTGGGTTAAACCTCAGTGCCTGGGTGACCATGTCTTTCATGAAATGCACAGACATGCTTATTTCTGTATGAAAATATGCAACACCCTACAACGTTTACACACTCTTGTGATTATATCGATTATTTACTCATGATGTGGGGTGAAAAAGAATAGTTTGTGGTCAAGTTTGAGCGAAGCATGAATTAGAACCAAGTTCATAACAAACTGCGAATTGACCAAGGCCATGCTCCATCTCCTGGTTGTGGATGTAAAATGCAGAGATGTGTAACATAGCTCCTGTTATACCTGTCTCTGTCCTCGTGTGTGAAAGCTCGCAGCATGTCTGAGAAACTCTCAAACTGTTTCTTCTTCAGGTGCTCCTGAGCGATGGCCAGCATGGGACCCACGTCCAGCTCAGGCTGCTCTCTCACCGAGTAGATACGGCCTAGCATCATAATCTCATGCTCTGACAGCTGACCGTCCATATCTGCCAACAGAGACCTGTAGGGACACACAGGCACTCAGCTGCTCAATCACATGGAGCAGTGTCTGACGAGACATGCGTGGAGAATATGCAGTGTTTTCACTTGTGTGGATTAGTGAAAACACGGACACATGCAGTCTGTGAAGCAAGCAGGATTGGACAGGAGAGTGTGAGAGTTTCTTTCTGCTGTTTTGGAAATATGCATTCCCTGCATACTTGCCTAGGTGCTTTATGTGATCATGTCAGCTAAATGTAAAAAATGATAATGTTCATGTGCTTATTCAATACATATTCTGAATTTAGCTCCTTACCTGAAAGACTCATAAGGAATGAAGCCAGTGTTGCCTGAGTCACTTAATGCCAGGAACCGTTTGATTTCTTTTTGCTTCTCTTCAGGAATTGACTTTAACTTGCTCAAAATGGTGCCAGCGTTGGCCCTAGGGAACTATACAAAAAAAAATTAACCAAAGCACATCTGTGAATAACAGTAATTAAAGCATATTTCCCATCTGCAAAGTACTATATGAGGGATAAGACTAACCATAATACAATACAAGTAAATGATTTAAACTAAGACTGAATATGAATGAGTGTTGAATATGCATTACCTCTTCTGCATGCTGTTCCATATAGTTGAAAACATACTCATCAGCATCGACTAACTGGAAAGGCTGGTTGTTTATACTGAGTCTGGCTCCCACGTACAAGTCCTGAGCTTTGTAGTACTCAGACATCTCACTCTTAAAGAGCTCCTGTCCTGGCTTCTTCACACGGCTTCTCTCCAGGAATTTACCTCCAATAACTCCTTCAGTATAATATGCACATATTTGTATCAGTTTATTCTGTAACTGCATTAGGAATTTGACAACTGAAGGGTTTCATTCAAAGTACAATATATATTTTTCATAAATTTTTTTCAAATGGGTAGCATTTCCTTTAAATGTATTTAATCGCAGGTATGTGTTGGCAGTACAACACATTTTTGTATAGAAAAAAAATAATGAATTGTATTTCAATTTCAAAGTATCTTGCAGAAATAAAAACATTTCTGAATTAAATATATAAATTAATGTACAGTATATACAGAACAGTCAAGAATATCAGTACTGATGGAATACCAATAACAATTTAGGCAAGTCGACTATAAAGATTTAGGATCAATAGTTAGGTTTATATTGTTAAAAAAGTCTGATTGTTAGATCAGACTGGTCCGCATGACCTTACTTCCATTGCTGCCTTCTCAAACGATCCCACAATTATCACAAATGATTAAAGATCCAATAATTCCACAGCCTATATAAACAGTCTGAAATAGTTTTTGCTGACCAAATTTATATGAAGTTTGTTAAAAACATTGGGCGCGATATGTATTATTGCAGGGCACACACTGGCTTGGTGGTTAGCACATTCACCTCACACCTCCAGGGTTGGGGGTTCGATTCCCGCCGCTGCCCTGTGTGTGCGGAGTTTGCGTGTTCTCTCTGTGCTGTGGGGGTTTCCTCCGGGTACTCCGGTTTCTTCCCCCAGTCCAAAGCCATGTATGGTAGGCTGATTGGCATGTCCAAAGTGTCCCTAGTGTATGAATGGGTGTGTGAATGTGATTGTGCCCTCTGATGGATTGGCACCCGTCCAGGGTCTACCCTGCTGATGCTCCCTGGGATAGGCTCCAGGTTCCCTGCGGCCCAGTAGTATAATCGGTATAGATGGATGTATTATTGCATTATACGTTATTACAATGCTTGCTTGTAATATGATCAGACATAATTAATACATACAGTATATGTAGTGGCATTGTAAGCATTCATTTACATGGATAAAACAATGTTTTTTGAATTTAAAAAAAAGACTGAACCGTTGAGACATTTGAAAAAGCAAATGTGAGCAATGAGTGACAATAAGATGGGGAAGATGGGGACATACCCAAGTTCCTCTGAGTGGGTTCAAACACTGATATAGTGTCATCACTGAGGTAGAAGGAGATGATGAATGTGCGGTCCATGTCAGTAGGGTTGTCTGTCAGCATCTTGCCCACAAATCTCAGTACATGGCTCACCAGACCCTGTCTGTCAGAAGTAATACAGTATAACATTTTTACTTATATTACCAACAACCAATACATATACTAAAGCTGAAATAGAATAATCAAATACTAATCTTGTACCAATGCCTAAATGCTTAATGGCAGTACAGACTAGAGACCAGCCTTGTCTGCCATCCATTACTGCACACATCCAGAATGGAAAAGGACAAGTAGAACAGACAGGGAACTTAACCCCAAGTCAGATCATTCAAATGCTCAGGGAGATGTTGGTGTGTTGATTACTTTTAATATTCATGCTGTTAAAAGGTGGAATGAAGTGTTCAGCATGTCCTGAGGGAACTTACTCCAGAAAGCATGTCGTTACCTGTCTTTTTCCATTAGCTTCCTGAAGTCTTTCTGAGGGGGTTTGGGCAGGAGCCCCTGGCAGGAGCGAAAGGAGTCCTCCTCAGATCCAAAGCCAGTGTAAGGAGGGACCTGGACAGCCGCTTTAGCTGGTGGTGGGGCCTTATACTCCACAGGAGTGAAGTCCTCTAAAAGGAACACACACACACACTCTCACACACACATGATGTGCTAATACAGAGTGCACTTCCTCTCATGGTGGCCTCTCTACATTACTCATCTGCAGTCTGAGCAGTCTCAGCAGGATGGAAATCGGTTTTCATTTTCACCCATACATCATTAGATTAATGGAAAACATCATCAGTAAAAGAAAACTAAAAGTACCAGAGCTAAGATGTGAGGTGTAATGGAGACAAGCAAAATTTCTTTTCATCACAATTGAACAACACTGACGTCTGAACTCAACACTGACATCATGTGGTCACACTCACATAAAACACACTTGACCTGATGTAGTCAGTTCCCAAACACAGGCTGAGCCTGGAACACTCCTAATTTGAATTTACACTGTTACTGATTACGTTTTGGATGTTTTCCACAGCACTGTGACTTGAACTTACCGATGCCATATTTGGAACGATAATACTCTTTGGTGAAGTTATCGCAGTCACAAATCATCACTCTCCGGCCCCAGATGTTAATGACCCCTCCTATGGTCAGGTCACAATCTTTGTAGAACTCCTCATGTATAGCACCAGTCTGAAACCATACACATATACAATTAACAGTTTAATCTCCTGGCTTTTCTAAATTTACAGCTAGCTAATGAATAAACATGCTATGATGGTACTTGAGAAATGAGAGCATTAAGAACTAAGACCATGATAGATGTAATCTAAGTGTATTTAGAATAGTTTACACACTAGTGACATTTTTTATGACTCATTTATAACTTACTTTGAGGCTGTCCAAAATGTAGCGACCCCCATGTCCCACTGGCCCAAATACGTTGAGGACAGTACGGTCTGTTATTTCTCCAGGCAGGCGTTTGGGAGTAGGAGCATGCTGTTCAGGAAAAGCAAGCAAAAATAATTGCAGTCCGTTTTCGAAATATTGGCTGAAGATGTCAGATAATTAAAATATATTGTAAAAAGGCTATTATTTTCACACCCGGGGGATTTGCACAAACCTTTCCGTTGACATTTAGAGCAATAGAAAAGTAGTAGAATTTCAGACTTCCAGACAGCATGACAAGATAAGTTAAGGACAAATTGATACTAATATAATAACGCTCCATCCAATGCTCCATTTTTTTTTTTTTTTTTTTCTTTTCCAAATGGATTTCCAGAGCAGAGAGAGAGAGAGAGAGAAAGAAAAAAAATGCTTTGGGGAGTCTGATGCTGTGTCAGCCTTGTCAGTCAAGATGAGTGCAAGGCATAGGTGATGGATAAGCTCATCCAAGCAGAAGACGAGACAAAGAGAGGAGAGGTGGCTGGAGTGCTTTGTCTTCCTTTTTGTTCCAGTAATGATGGAAGTTACAGCACAGTGGCTTGTATGTCTGTAGTCTAATAACGGAAATAATAGAGGCTTGTATGCCAATAGTGCATTGTTCTCTTCCAGTAATGATGGAATTTAGATGAGTGTGTCAGCACATAAGTCACAGTGCTCCAACAGTTCCATCACTATTGGACTAGAACAGTAGACTACTGGCAACAAGCAGCCCTGTGTCTGTGCAGGATTTTAAGCTTTTCATTGAACAGAAAAAGGTCGATGGTACAACAGTGTCTCTGCTAATACCCCTTCTGTAAAAATGTTCACCTCAATATAAGTGGTAGCATTTCATAATGGTGAAAAAAAAGCAACACTTCTCGTGTGATACAGAAGGTACCAAACATGGCTGAGAATACATGCAAAAAAATACAATTATAATTTTTCACTACTAAATCATAACATATGAGATCTGGCCACGCACCTTTGGAAGCTTGCTCCTGTGTAAAAATGTAGGAGTAGTATCTCGGCCAGAGTTTGCATATCTGACTTCTAGTATTTCTATGGTGTCATCTGCCAAGAAGTAGTGCAGGATCAGTTCTCTGGGGTCTCCAAACATGCTTTGGGTATCATCCCAGTAGCAATAAAAACGCAGAACATTGCGGTCATGATCGAGGAACTGCTTTAAGGTATCCTGCCGCTCATACGGGCGCAGTGGCTTCATGCTGTCCTCCAGCTGTGAAAGTAAAGGACACTGTCTTAGACACTACTGATATTCCATTTCAAGAAGCGACCAGTTTAGAGACAGCCACATGCTTACCTCCTGACGAAGTTTTGTATAAGGGTCTGTCGGTGTTGCACCACGGCCGTTGAGACGCACACCCATTTTCCTCAGGAAGTTGTGTGTGAAAGGATCGCAGTCTGTTATCATAAAGGTCCTGGAGTAGAAAACCATCTCCTGGTTGATATTAAAGTGGTGCAAATTGTAAAACTGGTCATCATCAGGAGGTGGGAGAGGAATGCGATGGCGACGGATAAGTGTTCCTGCATGGAAAGAGGACAGCTTAATTACAAGTGGATTACTCAGAATTGTCAATGATTTGTCATTTGAAGGAGTTACCTTGTGGAATGCCACTGTTTTTTAGCTCTGGCTCCACAACCTGTATGGTGTCGTCTTCCAAGTAGAAATAAATCTTACATTGTCGAATCCTATAAGTTTCCTCTCTGCTCTGAGTAACACCTTCTTGGAAATATGCATTGAAGCAAAGAACCTAAAGCAACAGGAGGATGTCTGAATAGTATCTGCATACTTTGCTACACTTTTTTTGGTAAATTGATAAAACTGGTTTTCTTTTATTTTCAAACCTGCTTGTCAAATGCTACCCAGGAGGGGGCCTCACTGCCTTCTCCTTTGGGAAACATTGAGTATTTAGGTCGTGCTCTTTGGCCCAAGAGCAGTTCTCCTCCAATGCCAGGCTTCTCTGCTCCCACCATCAATGGCATGCCATTGGAGTAATCAAAATGCTGAGACTTGTGAAACTTTTCTTTTCCCAGCTAAAGAAGAGATCAGGTTATTGAAAGACTTTTAAGCAGGATTTTAATACAATACAATTTGCAATAGGTTAGAGTGGGCTAAACACGCCTTTGTAATTTTAACAGTAAGAACGGGTTTGTGCACAGGAGTATTGTCAGGCTGGAACAGGACTGGACCCCTTAGTTCCAGTGAAGGGAAAATGTAATGCTACAGCAACAAAGACATCCTATACAACTGTGTATACTTCCAACTTTGTGGCAACTATTTGGAGAAGAAAAACACATGGGTTTTTTTGGTCAGGTGTCCACAAACTTTTGGAAATATAGTGTGTATAATTGTGATACACAGTACTGTGCAAAAATCCTATTAGGCACCATAAATGTTCTCATACAGTTTTATTGTATTAGATGTTTACTTTATGACTTCTGCATTATTGGGGCAGAAGAAAACAACAACAATAACAACATTTCAGATTTCCATACATGACTTTTCCAACTTAAATTAAATGTTACAAACAATGTTTGTATATGGTAAATAAATGGTAAATTCCGCACTTATATAGCGCTTTACACTGTGTCTCATTCACCCATTCACACACACAATCACACACCAACGGTAGCAGAGCTGCCATGCTAGGCGCTAACTTGCCATCGGGAGCAACTTGGGGTTCAGTGTCTTGCCCAAGGACACTTCGGCATGTGGAGTCATGTGGGCCGGGAATCGAACCACCAACCTTACGATTAGTGGACAACCACCTGAGCCACAGCCGCCCATGTATACAATTTAAGAAAGTAACATATTACGTAATAGGCCACTTATGAAACTCTATGAAGTGTTGTTAAGCTCTCCAGTATATTTCTGTTTACTCCATGAGCCATTTGTGTGTCTAGTACGTCGGTGGTAGGATGGGTGTATTTTGTCTCCGCCCCCTTCTCTAGGCCCCGCCCACTCTATGCGTCACGTTCTGGCTTGCCACTGGATGATCACCACGCCTGCTCCGGCCTAGTGCGATAGGATTGTTCGGCTGCACGTTTCCGGGGTTGTACTTAAGCCTCGTCAGTCTCCATCCCGTGGCAGATCATTGCAGTTACTTTGTATATGTTGATTTTGCCTGTGTATGATCTCCTGCCGATTATTAACTCTATTTATATGCTCTGCCCCTTCGAGTGGTACACTTGTGTGTGTGTGTATATATATAATTTTTGTTAACTCACACACTAATAGTCACCTATGGAAATAGTGCACTGGTAATAGTGGTTAGTAGGAAGTCGGCACCATTTATGTTGATTGGTTTTTCTCCTGGTTTTGGGTTAGCTTGGGAGTGAGGGAAGAAAGTGTATTTTTGTTTTCTTCTAGGATAGTTAGTTTCTTTGTGTACAGTTAGAGGTAAATTTTGTTTATTATTTTGGCCTGGTCGGCTTCTGATGTTTAAACCTGATGTTTTATATATATAAAGTGAGAATAAAAAAGACATATAACATTCCCCTTGTAAAATCCAACCAATACTAGCAATACAGACCAGCTGGCTAAAATAATAGGAGAGTTAAACCTGTCTTGATTTGAGGTACAGCTTATTGTAATTAATTTTCATTTAAAATGTAAACAGATATTATGTTTAAACTCACATTTTTGTTGCGCGAATGTCCAGGTAACACCGGTAAAGCCATTTTAAAGGGGATGATAAAAGTCCGCAGAAAACTGCTGAATACTAGCGGTTTGTTAACAACTCACGTTGCTACAGCAACGCTAAGTTTGCAACTTCAGTTTGCTAGGAGACACAGGTCACGTGCTCACGGACCTTCATCAACTCTGTCTGTGTAGCGTACACTTTTATTCAGTCGGTTTATGTAGGCTATTTTATGCAGTGACTATGCACATTATTTACATACAGCACATTGTCATTATTATTATTATTATTATTATTATTATTATTATTATATTTTAGCGGTATTTGACTCTTTCTTTCCAATCCAAACCCTTCCTCTCATTGCAACATGGGAGAGATGTATATTAATTATAGGTAGGAATTTATTTATTGTCTGAGATTTCCTCAAAGAGCATACAGTGGAAATTAAGTTTGCACACCCCTGTTAAAATGGCAGGTTTTTGTGATGTAAAAAATTAAATCAAGATCAATCATGTCAGGTCTTATTTTTTTCTAATGTCAATGTGATATAGCAACCAGGGGCGGATTTAATGATTTGGGGGCCGTAGGCAAAATGTAGGAATGGGGCCTTCATTTCAGTGTTTTAACATCGATATTTAAATTGTCAACATATGTTATTTAGCATTAATAGTAATCATCAGGGGTGGACAGGGACTAAAAAGTGGCCCTGGACTTTTTGTCCCTGAGCAGACCACCACACCCAGCCCACATACACTCATAAATTAAACATTCTGGTGGCATTTTAGTGTATGGATTTTTAGAAAAACATATGAAAGAGCGAAAAGTAAAAACAAAACTATCTTAATCATAAGTTTATGCAGAGTTTTGGGGGCCCTTGGTAGCTCGAAGGCAATTGCTGATCTTTGCCTAATGGTAAGTCTGCCCCTGATAGCAACCAACAAAACTCAAGTGAAAAACAAATAGAAATGTTTTAGGGGGAGAAAGAAAAAGTCAAACTTATAAACAATAATCTGGTTGCACAAGTGTGAGAGTTGTCAGAATTTACTAATCACAGTCAAACTCATGTTTGAAAGTAATTATTATACAGCTGTCACCAATTAAGTGATTCTGATTAACCCCAAATAAAGATAAACTGTTTCAGTAAGATTTTCTGGACATCTTCTTGGTTTCATCCGACTGCAGAAGCCATGGCACACAAAGAGCACACAAAGTATACTTGATCACTGTCAAAAGGTATCGATCAGGAGAGGGGTACAAAAGAATTTCCAAAACATTAGATGTACCATGGAACACCATGATGGCCATCAAGTGGAGAAAATGGGGCACCACAGTGACATCACCAAAAACATGACATCCCTCCAAAATAGACAAAAGGCAAACAGGCTACCAAGAGACCTATTAAAGGATCTGCAGGAATATGTGCCAAATATTCTTCACATATTCTTCACATGTCTGGGCTGTAGGGTAAGTTGGATATACATAAGCCCATTCTCATGAAAACCCCCTAAATTGCCCTAAACCATGTGGCAGAATGGTCTGATGAGACCAAGATAGAACTTTTTGGCCATAAGATATGTTTGGCATAAAAACAAGACAGCTTATCACCCAAAGAACACAATACCCATGGTGAAGCATGGTGGTGGAAGTATCATGCTATGGGGCTACATCTCTGCAGCTGGCACTGGAGCTATAATCAAGACAGAGGGAATAATGGATAACTCCACATACCAATAAATTCTGGCACAAAACCTGCAACACTATGTTAGCTGGAGATGAAGAAAAATGCCACCCTTTAGCACAATAATGACCCAAATCACAAGTCAACAAAGGTATGGCTTCAGAAAAATATTATCAATGTTTTGGAATGGTCCAGTCAGTGCCCAGGACTAAATCCCATCAAAAACCTGTGGACCATCGTTTGAAGATGACTGTGACCATGAGATCCCCTCACACTGTGTTAGATCTAGAGCATTTTTGCAAGGAAGAGTGGAATAAAATCGCCAAATCAATATGTGCTAAGTTGGTAGACTCTTACCTAAAAAGATTGAGTGCTGTATTACAAGCAAAAGGTGCTTTAACAAAGTACCCCCCCCAACATTTATGTTTTTCATTCGAATTTTGTTGATTGATACATTATATGCAGAGAAAGATTTGACATAATTTATCTTGGTTACATTCATCTTGGTTTTACATCACAAAAACCTGCAATTTTAACAGAGGTGTGTAGAATTTTTTTATCCACTGGCCGTCCTGTAATGTTGCATTTGTACACAACTCTCTCATTTCCTCTATTATTGCTCCACTGTCCAATACGGGCTAATGTAGCCTCACTATTATATATAAGAATAACCATTGCTATCTTCTTCATATTCTGGCCACAGAACATTTCCATGCCCATGTTCTCAACATAAAAAATAAAAATTGAACAATACATTATTTCTTTACAAAAATGGAAAAAAAACCATTGTATCATCTTCATGGAAAAAAAATTAAGATTTTTCTGTGGACTTCACTTACCAACTTCGGTAATGTAGATCCTGTATCACAATGTTGCTGTACGGCAAAGTGCATTTTTTTTTAATTAAACCATTCCAAAATGTTTTTATGCCAGATGTTTGGTAGTTTTAGTATGCACCCAAAAAGGCAGTGTTTTGATGAATAAGTAGAAATTTGGAAAGCTCTCATGAGGGTGGCCTAAAATTATGTTAAATGTGGGAAAGAGGACTGTAGGAGATTTAAATGACTTCAGTCAAGTACATATGCATAACTCCTAAAAAGGCCAGGCAGTGAATAGGTTTTCTTAAAATGCTCAAAAAGATCCAGATGAATGGTATGGCGCCGTATGGAAACAACATGCAATCGATGATGAAGTTATGATATTCATAAACAAGGCACAAATAACTCTTCAGCATTAGTAGATTAACTTTTATGTTACTACACATACAATTCAAACTTCAAACACTGACACAATCAGCACATAGTGTTTATGAATAAAATACAACAAGAAACAAACAAAAAGATATACTGCACTGTCCCAAAAGCAGTATAAATATGCAAGCAATACATTATTTCAGTACAGTTCAACTCAGGCCTACTCCATGACATGTGAGACACAAACAGCCCTGGATCAGTGTTCATTTTTCTACAACACTACCAATCAAATTTGGCATAAAAATGGCTCATACCATAGCAGTCCTATTATTTACAAGATATCACTGATGTGCAGCTTCTTCTTTCTTAGACATGCAGATAGCTGAGAAGCCAAACTATGTTTGCCAACTCTACCCCAAACCAACCGATACTGCAAAATTTATTAGGTTTACGTCTCTGTAATACAACAATAAAATAAAAATACAGCATAGAATATCTCTGGGTAAGGAGTGTCCATTTGTATAGGAGGTCCGGCTGTGACTCATGATGCTAGACCCAGCAAAAATCCTCCAAGAAATCCGGTTGAAACAACTACATTCCTCTTCACAAATTCTGTAGACTGCAAAACAATAATATAAGCATATAAGCTTTTCTGCAGCTAGTGTTATAAAAAAATTAACAAAAAAACAAAAACACATCAACGGAGCATTTGAAAATTCCAATATTATGTTCGACCTGCTAAATGTGAGATTAAAAACGTAATGGTACTTTTACTTATTGGGTCTCACCTTTCTGTTTATAATACAATCATACACAAACATTTGAAGCAATAATTTCATTCATTATATAACTACTTTCTGTGACCATGACCCCACTAGGATTTTTTGTGCCTGTTCTATATCAACATTAGGTCTTTTGCATTGTATAAGTAAAACTGTATTCTTTTATAAAAAATAAACAAGATAAAATATACATATTTCAAAATTTCATGATTATACTGAGCATTCTAAACGTTTTCATGCATTCTAAATATTACCAGAAGGTGTTACATTTCATTACAATAATTTTTTTTTACATTTTATTTTGTATTCTCACGTTACATTATTTGTTTCTCTAGTAATACTATAGAAGCAGTGTTAGGTCTTAAGCAATTAAATATTTTTAGAGTTCTTCTCAATTGTGAATCTACCTCTTCGATAAATGAATTCAGCTCTGGTGCTGCTTTGTTGGCCTTCTTCTTCAGATGCTTTTTTGCTTTATTAACATCCTTCTTTACTTTCTTCCAGTCCACCTGCACATACCCGCTGTGATTGGCAATCTGAAAATGATAATCACGTTTCTTTATCAGCGGTTATTGCAGCATATCTATGTATAAAGTTTACGTTTTCCCATGAAGAAAACAGTATTTGAAACGTGTGAAGTTGGGCTCACTTGTAACAAAAGAAATCCTCCGCCCACTGCAGTTGCGGCAATTTTCCCAACCTTCTGGAAGAGATAACCAGCACACCTAGGATACAGACAAAATACCTGTACGTTAGTTTCTGTTAATATTTTTGCAGTTATTGTGCTCTCCTACAAACACAGCAGCATACAAGTGGTCTCTTTCTATGTTTTCGTATAATGAATCACTTGAACGGCAGACATACTCATGTTCTTCTACTTGATCGTGAGAGAAATTATATGAGGCATTTGAAGGTGCATGATTTCTATGTTTACCATCCTGTTACGCCACCCATCATGATCTGTGTGGCTACTGAATACTTCTCAGCGATGGGTCCGGTGTTGCTCCCAAAAACTCGACTCCACCACTGATGTCGTCGTGCATATTCAGTGATGTCCACCACCTCATACAGCTCATCTTCGCTCTCCACCTCTGTGTACGGATTAAATAAGAACGTTTCAGACATCCACCGTTGGATTCGCTGTTTAGTTTTAAGCATCAAGGAATCAGTAGTGCCTCATGTTTGGAAGTGTATGGGTTTCTCCAGATGACAAAATGTGTGGAATAACAGACAAAGATTAGAAACCTTTTAAACATTTTCCCTAATTGTTTGCTGGAGGCCTCATCGTACAACCCTAACCTGGCTACTTCTCTTCACATAAGGCATGACAATGAAGTAAAAACAAAACTAACCATTTACCATAACACCTTTCGCCATCTTAGACATGTTTTTGCAAATAAAACCATCACTATCAACACTATTACACTTCAAACTAAATCCGTCATATTGTCTGGTACTCTCGAATAGCAGACAATATGAAACTCTTATTGCAAATAAACTGAAGACCAACATTCTGATGTGTACATCATCTATACTCTATCTAACTTTGGTGATCAGCAGATAATCATGGCAAAGATAACCAGAATGCATACGATAACAATAAAATAATGCTATTAAATTTACACTCGGGGATATCTATTCTACATTATAACACAAAATGCTTGTAAAGACAAAAAGACAAAGAAACAAACAAATAAACAAATAAATAAGAAAGAAATGAAGCTGACCCCTGAGATAACACGCCGACTACCACGACTATTTTCTCTATATTCACCGACACCGATGAGAACCGGTCAAGCGGATCAATCAAGGAATGCTTCGTTTCAAGATTTAGTGGTACCATTTGTAATTTACCTTCTCCACGATCCGCCATTTCACACAGATACAGCGCTGTTGACAACCGTTGCGTCTCCCAAGTCGCATGCGCACTGCGCGACCGAATCGCGGAAGTGATTCCTTCCCATAATGCCCAGTTTCCGAGCTAGAGCAAAGAAAGTGGCGATGTTGATTGAAACTGGTTGTGAATCATAACATTACAAAACGCACATTTGAATCATGTTAATGCATACGATTTACAGCATAATTCGTAATCTCGTTATTTATGCTCCAACTGTATTTTAGTATATCGTTTACAGCTACCTTTATTTGGATTAGTAAAAAGCAAAAGCCAAGTGCAAATATGTAAAGAAATGAGCACAGTCTTGTACAGAAAAAAATAGATGGAGTATATTGCAGGTTCTGCATTGATCTAGGACGTTAAAGAAATGTATATAGATATGCATAGTATGAAATTAGATGGTATCATGAAAAGAACTGGACAACTGAAGGATGGTACAACATGCCAGTTTAAACATCAACATGGATGTAGCAGGTCGCCATTACAAAGCTACTGGTTCATGTAAATGGTAGCAGCTTTTATGTTTTAAAACCTTCCGTGGTGTGTGCATTGTAATGCTATCAAATGCACCTCAGACAACCTTATAAAACAGTTTTGAACACCTCTTACATTGTGCTTGGTATTTCAGTCCAGTTACAGCTCAAACAGAATGAAGCATGGCATTATGAAACACTTTCACTTAATAGGGCACTTGCCAGAATGTCATGGCAGCTTTTCTCTTTCGTTTTATTCATTCAAACCATGGAGCTGTGAAGCTGTGAGGTGAACAGTGCCTGCTGCACCACTCTGCCACCGTGACAGTTTTTCATGCCCCCACCCCACCCGACCCCACATCACCCCACATTACCCCACATCACATGCACATTTATGTGTATGTAATACAATTTCTATTTTGTGCCACATTAGCTGTGGACAGCTGTAGACCCCACTTACAGGTTGGGTGGTTAGTAATAAGAGCATTGTAAGATCAGTTAATATCACATTTTATTTACACTTCTTTATTTACAATAGCAATGAATTTTATGATGCACGTGCTTAACATAATTTGTATTTGTGATAGTATAGCTGTGGAGTCTATAACTACGGTTATGGAGCTGTTTCTTCATTCATCTTTCACCTGATGATCTTTTGAATTCTTACAACTGTAGATAACCATTCTGTCATGGATAGTGGGATTGGACGAGATATTTTTTTTCATGAAATGACATGCAGGAAAAGGGAGTTACTAATATCATCACTCATCTCTTAACATGAGTCTCATCAAGTTATCCTCAAAGAACAATTTGGTTACAAGTGGTGCTAATTGAATGATAATACATTATTCTAATTTAATATATTAATTATGTTTACAAGGTTTTTTTTTTTTTTTTTTTTTTTACATACTTTTCCTAAAAAATTTGCATTAGTTATTTATTTTCTTAGATTTAGAGAAAAAAAATCTAAAGATTTGTCAGCCATACAGACATAGAAGATATAAAAAGTACACCGTCCACAACATACATGCCTTGATTTGTATATTTGCATGTGTAATAAAATATATACATTTATGCAATATATGTGTGTGTACATACGTTTTAATTTAAAGCTATAAATATTTTGTTCATATTGTTAACAGGAAAAATGAAAAGATCCTCACAGTAGAACGATTTCGAGAATAAACCACCTTTTGCGACATGAACAACAAGCGTAAATGCTTTAAAATATCTGAAATTATATATATTTTTACGTTTATTTTAAAGACCGAAAAACGCATAACTTTAGAATAAAAAAAACTAATCGCGTATAAAAAGAGGAACTGGCAACAGTGGTCATTACGCCTATCTCTAGCTTTGCATATCGTTGAGAGTGTGAATAGACAGCTGTTTTAACCAATGAGATAGTCCAAGACTGTTTGACGCAATCACAATAGAGCGGTGTCCGCCAATCGAAGTGGACGAAGAGATAGCGTAAAGTTGAGTCGTTTGTTATTTATCCACCCCCTTTGAAAGTTTATGAAAAAGAGGGATCCCAAGACAAGGCCGGTCACGTGTTTGTATACACGAGCAGCGATTGGTTTAAACGACAAGAGAAGGCGTGGCCACGGCGGCGGCGTGGGTTCGCTTGAGTGACACAATTATAACAAGTTGGAACTGGCGGCTGAAGGGGAAGTTTGTGATATCGTTACATTGACACTTAACGAAATAAACAAAAATCAGCGTTGTTATTTCGCGTGCCTAATTCGGGGTCGGGAAAAGCGAGTAGGATTTGTGTGGAAGACAATGTGAAAAGAGGGCTGTTTTGAGGAGAGTCTTTTCCTGGACGGATTTTGGCATCTGCTCATATTGCGTTTGGGATCCGCACAGAGGTGCTGGGGGACGACGAGCTGGTACATTAATCCGGTGGCGTGGCTCTGCTGCTTCTTTTTGACTCTTCCATGAAATCGTGGGGAGTGTCAGTGGCCTCTGCAGCCTGCACCGCCGCAACAGCCGCCGCTGCTGCTGCTGCTGCTGCTCGGAGTCTCGGCGATGATGATGAGGAAAAGAAAATGGCGGCGCGGAAACCGAGTGAAAGCGAAGAGGACTTTCCAAAGCTCACAGCTGAAGAAAGAGAATGCTTGGCTGGCGTTGACAGGTTAGATCAATCTTTTGTTCGCACTAGTTTTCATCGTTGTTTTTGAAAAGTGACACGTTCCTGTGCGGAAGTCGTTAAAAAATATCAATTGAAGTGAGAGAACCGCCTCTGTGTTGTCCTCTGCTTGCAGCTCACTGTTTGGATTTCAGAGGCTTCATGAAGATGGCGCCAGAACGAAGGCCTTGCTGTTAAAGGTAATGTTAGCTATGCACACACAACGACCTGAAGCTGGCACTCGGTTTTTAGCACCGTGCATTCATATTTGCTGCACCGTATACACTTCTTTACTTTTCACTTGGATGCGAAAATATCATTTGTACCTAACGGTATTTTTGTTTGCAACACTTAAATTTAACGTTACTTTTTTTCCCCCTGCACTGAGCTAGACACTTTTTCAGGGGGGTCGAGCTTGTGATTCCGTGTAGTTTTACTAGCTGGTCCACTAAGCATTCAGCATTTGTCATGTTACATAAACATGCACTCAGTAAGTTAATTAATTGAGGATTTGGTGGCTACTGATTTATTTATTTATTTTAAAAATGAATTTAAGGGAACTGTTTCTGATGCAATGTCACTTTGCTTGCTCTTAGCTAGTTGTGTCGCTTTGTTAAGTACTGCTGATAGCATGTGGTGGGCGCGAGATGTTAGCCACATATTAATCAGTTAACTATGTGGCGACCGGCGTTTTGCTAGCTAGCTTGACGTTGTTGCTTTTGTTCTAAAACCGTGTTATTAACTAATATTGGTTTAATAACAAGGTGTTAGTTGAACTTTCGCGTTGTAGTTAGTGAACCCGGTTAATATGCAGGTTAGGACGGACTTGCTAACCAACTGAACCTGGTTAGTTTGCTAGCTAACCCCCCACCCCCCGCCCCCCGTTTTAAGCCACATATCTGGGTGCAGTGTTAATATAACCTGGATAACTAGCCGAAAGCTTTCTCTACGACGCATACATTTCATTTCGCGTACATTTTCGTGTTCGCTATTAGCATGTAGACCGCTCCCTTTTCGGGATTACTTCGATAACTACCCTGTTAGCTGGATGCTAGCTCAGTATTTGAATGCGCCATGTTACGTGTTTTTGTGTAGGGTGGCGTTAAGTTCAGACCATTTTCAAAATAAACGAGCACGGACATTTTCACGAAGTAGCACTGCTTAGCTAGCGAGCTGGTCAGGGTTAGATTCTTAAATTACTTCCATTATTATTCGGGTATTATCATGAAAATTCTGGGAATCCAAGCCCTTGTTTGTTTAGTGAGCTGGCACTAAGGGTTTTCACCTCACATACGACATATAACTTAATGGAGCTATATGACTGAATTGTAGAAGCAAAAAAAAAACAAACAAAAAAAAAACCCCAAAATATTTTATATTGGACGTACTGGTGTGGTGTTTTGCTTTTCTTTCAGTGCTACCCCATGGTAAAAGCCTGGCCGAATACATGGGTGTTATGCGCACAAATGTCTGCTTGGTCTTAAATCTTCCTATTTCTTCCCCCTGTTTCAGTTTTAGTCAGGCTAGTATGTGCCTCGTCTGGTTTTCGGAGGCCTGCCAGCTTGCATAGCTTGGTTTCCTTAAAACATTGTACAATAATAATAGTGCACGTGGCAGTGCAAAAGCTATACAACCTGGGACTCTCAGTGCGCTTATGACTTTTGGTGCATTGCATAACATACTGTAAGCAATCTTCATACAGATTGTGGGTGTTGCAGTTTTAAATATGTATGATATGATCTAGTTAAACTTATGACAATAGCAGGGAATTAACTGACCATATAAAAAAATAAATACAATTAAAAAATACCCCTACACAAGCCAGTGGTGAAAATGAAAGGAAATATTTATTTTGACATCTTTGCACATCCTTGTGTGTGTGAACAAACTGATCAATTCTCCTAATTTATTGTTCTTTCTGCAGGATAAGATTTCCAGACAAGTAAGATTGTTCATTAATTACGATTGACTCACATGCAGTTAGTGATCAGGGTGTGTGTGTAATATGTAACATAAATAAAATCCTAGAACCCATGGATTTCACCCTATGCATTACATACACCTGATTTTAATATAAACAAATGATTTTAACCTTTATTATAACTTTGTTGTGATGTTGGTGCTACACAAGTTGTGCGTGGTCATTAGTAGGTCACCTGATTATTACATTTATCAAGACTGTATCTGTCTTAGGAATTCAATTACTCATGGAAGCATTACTTCTATCAAGTTTTTTTTTTTTTAATGTCTTTTATATTTTATTGGTTTGCATTTTAAATCTGGCCAGTAATTAATTTTTTTTCCTAGTAGGAAATGATTTGTAAAGAGTGCTTTCTGGTGTGTCTTTTTACTGTGGAAAAGACACCAATGTGTGAATTCAGACTTGCTATCCAGTCAGGTCCATAAGTATTTGGACAGTGATGGGTTTCTGCCTCTGTACACCACCACAATGGATCTCAAATGAAGCCATCAAGGTGTGGTTGAAGTGTGGACTTTTGGCTTTGATTCAAGGGGTTTAACAAAAATATTGCATTAACCATTTAGGAATTATTGCCATTTTTCGCCGGCTCAAAAGTAATCGGACAATTAATTGATTGGGCAGTTTCATGTCCGGTTTCCTCATTATTTCATGACAAATTAAGGAGATAAAAGGTCTGGAGTAGATTCAAAAGTTTTTGCATTTGGTAGCTGTTAATGGGAACTCTCAATATGTGGTCCAAAATACAAAACCGAGAGACAGCAGAAACTTAAGGAGTGGACAAATCAATTATTTGGTACATTGTTAAAACGAAGGAACGAACTGGTGAGCTCAGCGACACCAAAAGGCCTGGAAGGTCACGGAAGACAACTAAAGTGGACGATCACAGAATTATTTCCTTGGTGAAGAAAAAATGCTTCACAACATCCAGCCAAGTCAATAACACTGTGGAGGAGGTAGGCATATCATTGTCAAAGTCTACAGTCAAGAGACGCCTTCATGAACGTAAATACACTGTTTACTTCAAGATGCAAATCATTGGTAACGCTCAAGGACAGAAAGGCCAGATTAGACTGCTTATAAAAATCCTGAACAGTTCTGATGCAAGATTAACTTGTATTACAATGATAGAAAGAGAAAAAGGAATGGAGAAGGAAAGGAAGGGCTTGTGTTCCAAAGCATACCACGTTATCTGTCAAACATGTGG
>JANDJT010000199.1:13579035-13603494 GCA_024331685.1 Stegophilus panzeri | reverse complement strand
CCCCCCCCCCCCCCCCCCCAGCTTTCTGAAAAGAGTACGACGGGAGCTTACTGCAAGCATATGAAGTGTGTGTGATTTTAAAAAGCCTGGAGGTGTGTGTCTGTGAGTGAGAAAAGGAGCAGCATGTCATCTCTCAGCTGCTGCTCTCTTGAATAGTAATCAGTGTTGGAGGGAGACAGAAGCTGGCAGTCCTGCTGCATTATCTTCTTGCCCGCTGAGTGCCATAGAGCTCAAACAGGATGGTCAGCTGGTTGAGGGATATCAAAAAGCAAACTGCATAGCGCTAATGGCTTGATGTGCTCCTGGTGTGTGTATGGGATGGGTAGGTATTCTGTGGAGGGACATTTTTGTTGTCTTTTTATTGCCCTTATGTGGAATGTGTCTTAACTGTAATGGTTGATCGGAATTGGCAGGACAGAGGCAAATGGTAAGTGTTTTTCTCTCTCTTTCTTTTTAATTTTTATTTTTTATCTCCTATATGTTGTTTCACTACCTTATTTTCATAGTTTTGTCGTTTTATTTATGTTTCTTATTAAATAGGAACCTGATTTTTTTTTTTTTTTTTTTTTTTTTTTTTTTTTTTTTCTCTCCTTTCTTTTTCGTGTCAGTATGGGTTATGAAAGCTATTATTGGTGAGGCTCAGTAGACAGATGTTATGTCTCTCCTATTTCTGTGTACTGCAACATATTGTAATTCATGGCTGTGTCTCTTCAGTTGCTATGCTTGCAGACAGGTAGCCTGTAATTTAATTAAGCTTAATTGTCTAATGGAACAAATTGTGGGCCATTATTTTCTTTACATATTTCTTTACCTCACTTAGTAAATGTTTTTTTTTTTTTGTTTTGTTTTTTTTTATATTCTTGTCCAATTTCTGGTGCACTTTCATATTTTGGGTTCAGTGGCCTTTATACAATTTTAGCAATTGAAGTGGATTCAAGACAACTGTTGCCAACCGTTGTTTGAGCACACAAACATTTGGTAGATTTTTATATATTTTTGAGAACGCATATGTAAATAGGTGTTACAAAGTCTAGTGTAGTCCCCTCTTTGCTATTGGTTTGTTAGTTTCCTTTGAAATTGTGTAAAATGATTGTGTATGTATAATCTTCACTAAATATTATTCACTTGTTATCAGCTTGAGATTGAAACTAAAACGCCAGGGTTCACCTTTGTCTGAACATGATGCTCTATTTAAGACCTTCTGAGTAGTGCAAGAATTTATCTTCTCTAAAAATCCTCTCTATAAAACGAGCCCCTGAATGTGAATTAACATGAGCTTTAGTCACACTTCTCTCTCTCCTTGCAGCATTTCCAGCTGGCTTTGATTGACTCCACACCCTGCACTTTGTCTAAAGCTGAAAGTAAGTACCATTAAGCAACAAAGCAATTCTTTATGCATATAATCCAGTTGTATTGAGTATCTGGACGTGTAAATCGGCAGAATTACAGTGGTCCCTTCATCTGTTCCTTTTGAGGAGAACTGAAGAGAGACTAGGCAGCTTGGGCAGGTTGGATACAAATGGATATTTCTGTAATTTATTTTTCCTCCTCATTGCCATTTCCACACTCCCTAAGACTCCAGTTGCCAAGGAAACTGCCTTACAGGATTCAGCCTTGTGCAACTCTCCACACCGGCAGTAATGAGGCACTAGAAGTGCACGTAGAGCACCTTAACCTTCTCCCTCTGCCTCCATATGCAACCAGCGTACCAGTCACTCTTTCTTTATCTTCTGGGGTGGATAAATAGCACTCTTGCTAATGACAGTTTCTTCTCATCTGCTGTTTTTGATGTATTTCTTTAGTGATTGTTTTTTTTCTTCTCTTTTCCCTTTTATGCAGTTCACTTCCACATTGCTCATTTATATGAAATTCAGGTGAGTGCTGTTTTGTATTTGCGCTGTTTTATTTTATTTTCTATTAATTTATTTTTAAATCTATGTTCGTTCATGTATTTGTTAGAGATAACTGTAAAGTGGCATTCATTTCAGCATGCCCTTTTAATTGAAGTCTTATCTTTAGGGCTGAAACTAACAAATATTTTCATAATCGATTAATCGGCTGATTATTTTTTTTCTGATTTAATTGAATTGAGAAAAAAAAAACCCAAAAACTTTCAATACCCCCATTTATTTAAAATAAAATCCACAAACTGACTGTTACAAATATAAACTTCAGACCAGAGCTGCAACAGCTAGTCAATAATAATCGTTTATGGAAATCGTTGCCAATTAATCTCTTTATCAATTAGTTGGTCTGCGTGCGGCACGGGGTACGTTTACTCACTTATGTTACGTCTGTTCCAGAAAAACGCATCAGGGAGTAAATACTAAAATTGTCCCAAATGACTTACTATATACTTACACTATGTATTATGTACTCTGCCGTGCTATTTTATCCCTACTTCAGGCTAAAATTTTACATTAACACAATTTACATGTACACGCACTCTATCTGATGCATGTTTTCGGAACAGAAATAATGCAGTGCATAAATGTATACCGTGCCATGAGAAGACAAACTAATCGATAATCAGATTCGTAGACCATGATTTTCTTAATCGATTATTATCGATTTTATCAATTAGTTGTTGCAGCTCTACTTCTCTTATTTCTGACATCAATCCTTAAAGTGAAGAGTGTTCGTTTTTATTACAAATAAGATTATTAGCTATTTGGCTCAGTAGACCTGGTGCACTGCTTCAAAACCTACATTGGTGATTTCAAATTTAGCTGTGACTTAATTTAAGTTTTTTGAACTTGTACGTTATACATAGCCACTTTTGGCATGAGAGAAAGTCAAGCTTCTTTCAGTGACACTTCAACCAACACTGAACCAAAGACATGACATAAGAGAAATTTGAACTTGGAAGATATTTTATGTGGCATCATTTGCAGGACTTAACTGTCCTGCAGTCAGCCCCCCCCCAAATCAATGCATAAAAATGAATCCAAGCTGTATATTTTACAAAAAAAATTATTTTTATATGGCTCTTATCAATTAAGGAGAGGAAATTTCTCTCTCCTTTCAAAACTATTCGGTGTGTTGCTTCGGTGTAGCCTTTGCCTGAGTTACCTGCGTGAACTCACTGTTCAGTGCTTTAGTTTTTTAGGGATGTATAAAATTGATAGTGTTGATCGCTTCACTATTGCTACCGCCTTGCAAAATGCTTGCAATTCAGACATCATAAGTGACTGTTGGACTGCTTTTGTTTTCCAATTTCAAATATTTCCACACTGCAGACATCTTAACTGCATAGTCTGGCCACAAATTGTGCTCTGTGACAGCTGTCTAAAACAAATGATCTGGTTTAGGTTGGTGCTCAATCAAGCTGATACCCATCAGTTTAAAAATACGCCTTAATCGGCCCCGATACCGATCTTTGAGGTTGGATTGGGACATCCCTAAATCTTAAACAACTTCCGGTGCTACTTTCTGTCTCTGGCTATCTACTCTGTGCACTTTGTGCTTTGGATTGATTTGCCGTTCTCATCCCATCAGGTTAATCAGAGTGCACAAACTGTTTGGAATAAAGATATTTTTAGTAGAAAGGGCACTAAATTTACAACGTCTTTAGATCTAGGTAGAGAGAACCTTGTGATTTGATGAGGGATCAAGTACATCTAGTTCTTAACTTTCAGTTGTGGTAAATCAAAATTGCTGTTCCTAGCAGGTCTGCGATTAGTGTTTTTCATATACTTCTATACTAGTGCCTATTTGGTCTTGTTCCTCTGTTTTTCAAATACATTTAGTACCTTGTACACAGACCACCTCACAGGGAGGGGGTTGTCCATATAACTGTGTGAGGTGTGATGTGCTACTTTTTTTTTTTTTTTTTTTTTTTTTTTTTTTTTTATATAAAGTGTGTGTGTGGGCTGGGTCTTATTAAGCACTTAGTCTGGCTTTGTGGAGTCTTTGGCTCAGTCTCAAGGTCACCAAGAAAAACAAATATTCTGAGTGGTCTTCGCATATTTCCTGTGTGTGCGTGCGTGCATGCATTAATGTGCTCCTGACCCAGTGACTTGTTGAGTCTAGTCTGTCCTGTCCGTTCCTAGACTGACCCTCCCCCATTGTCTGTCCGTCATGTCGTGCATGCTATCACTCTGTCTGGCCTGACTTGTTAAGTCCTTTCCTCCTAGCCAGCACTCTCATTGTCGTCAGTCTGTGGAGCCCTTTTGTGTCCACCCTTATGGGCCATAAAAGTGCTGACCCTTCTGTCTGCTAAACGTCCTGTCCTCACTCTCTCTGCAGAAGAAGTACCGTGCAGCAAAAGAAGCATATGAAAGTCTGTTACTGACCGAGAATCTCCCAGTACAGGTGAAGGCAACCACTCTTCAACAACTGGGTAAGTTTTGCGCTTTTCAACTTTCTGACCTTTTCTGTAGTGTGCCGTGCAGTCTGTAAGTGTAGTTGTAGTATACTTTGATTAATTAATATTGAATGTGTTTTCACCTTTGAGGGACTGAAAATTGTGCTTTGATTTCTGGCTTAAATCTGTAATGCAAGAATTTAATATCTAACCTAATGGCTCTTAATTACACCAGAATGAACTATAATCTTTTTCAGAAAGCATGTTCACTCTCTTATACATAAAAGATTTGTCACTCCTAGTGAGATTTATGAGCTCCAATTCCAGATGTAATTCTATTTTGTCTGATGCAATAGCACACCAATATAGTACTTCACCTTAGCTTAGTTGCACAACTGACCACACAAAACATCCAACCCACCTGGTGGGCCTTTTCACCCACCCCCTCAAGGTCCTTTTAAATCTCCTGCCAGTCTAGAATTTACCCTAGAAGGATGTCAAGGGGTGGGGTGGGGTGGGGGGGGGCTGAGAGACGTTGTCATAAAGCCATTTCCACGCTGACCTGTAATTGTCGGTACTCGTGCGGTTGCTGTGGTGACGGGCATAGGCGCTTGGCACAGATGTTAAAAGCTCGGCTGGGATCAGAGGCTTTGTCTAACCGTCCTTAACAGCTTCTGGCTGTGGTGGTATCTGTTGAAGCTGCTTGCGGTAGTGAGAGAACCTCCTCTTTCCCTTTAGTAACTTTTCTGTTACCTCCCTATGGACAGATGAACAAGAGGACAAACAACTTTTTGTTTGTTTGGTTTTGTGTGTGTGTGTGTGTGTGTGTGTGTGTGTGTGTGTGTGTCCAGAAGTTTTCTTAAGTGGGCTTGCTCATGGATACAGCACAGGCATTGTTAGGTTCTTGTAGGTCATGTTATTGTAGTGTGTGATAACTGGTTTGATTGATGATTTCCAATGCTCCTACAGGCTGGATGCATCACACAGTAGAACAGCTAGGAGATAAAGCTAACAAAGACAGCTATGCTATTCAGTGTCTGCAGAAGTCTCTGGAAACTGATCCTGACTCTGGACAATCTTGGTACTTCCTGGGCAGGTACTAAACCCTTCCTCCACACACACACGTACTTCTTGGTTTGGCAATTATTATTGTATTTGTTATTCACTATCAATATACTTATTATACAGATTCACACAGATGTTTTATTGACTTTATAGACTGTCAGATCCATAGTGTGCTGTGTATCTTGTAGCTGACGTAATATTGTTGGGTAATGCTGGTTGTAATATGATAACTCGCAGGATTGAATCATTCTTGAGACTATAACAACATAGAACTGTTGTATTTATGTTCAGTACCTTCACAGTAACTTTGAGCGCAAACCTCAGTTGGGTGAACATGCTGAATTTCTTTTCCCTTCTCACAGGTGCTACTCCAGTATTGGAAAGGTCCAGGATGCGTTTATTTCATACAGGCAATCCATTGATAAGTCAGAGGCTAGTGCTGATACTTGGTGCTCAATAGGGTAAGCACTGTGAAGGCATGATGTGTGGAAATGCAGTATTACTTTTTGGTGTAATTGAGCTGTCCGGAAGTCAGATTTGACCATGAATTTCAACAGGAAAGTAAAAACCCATGATATAGTTTTGTAATGTTGTAAGGCATATCTATTTGTGTGTATGTGTGTATGTGTGTGTGTGTGTATGTGTGTGTGTGTGTATGTGTGTGTGTGTGTGTGTATGTGTGTATGTGTTTTGCTTGTATACAATTGGCATTAAAAAAAAAATCTCTCAAAATCAACTGGTTATTTATGAGCTTGCATTTTTAGAGCATCTTGAGATATTTACTATGTAAGCTCCTGTTGACTGCAATACCTATGCCCTTCATTGGGATTCCGGTTTTCTTAGTACCTTCCTGCCTCCGTTTTCATGCTTGATCTCTTGTTCTCCCTTATGATTGTCTTCCATTCTTACTGCTGGTCTTGTCCCCAGTGTGTTGTATCAGCAGCAGAACCAGCCGATGGATGCACTTCAGGCATACATATGCGCAGTACAGCTGGATCACAGTCATGCAGCTGCCTGGATGGACCTGGGAACCCTCTATGAGTCCTGCAACCAGCCTCAAGATGCCATCAAATGCTACATTAACGCCACCTGCAGCAAGTCCTGCTCTAACGTTACTGCCCTCACTGCCCGTATTAAATGCTTACAGGTACTAATCAATGTGTTAGACTATACTGTTGTTTTAATATTAAACTTTTTATGGGTCCTATTTGACATACAGATCATGTTTAGTGTTTTCTGTTGTAAACCGTGCATTGTGTATGTGTGCATACTTTTTTAAAATACCCGAGATGTTTCCAAGCCTTTGCCATTACCATCTTTATTTTCCAACATACTTCCATTACATGACCTGGAATGTTTGATTTTCAAATATGTAGATTGATGTATGGAGCGCTTTTTTTCCTCTCTCTCTCTTTTTAAAAATAATCAACCACTTATAAATCCAACTGTGATTTTTACACATCTTTTCTAGGCTCAGTTGTGTAATCTACAACAAAGTAGTCTACAGAGTAAAAGTAAAATGCTCCCTAGTATTGAGGAGGCATGGAGCCTACCAATTCCAGCAGAGCTTACCTCCAGACAGGGAGCCCTGAACACAGCACAGCAGGTGAGAACAGCTCAGCTAGACGGGCCTGTAGACATCCACCCCACTTCCCACACCCTTTTCTCGGGATTCTAGAAGGTTCATGTATTTAGTACGATATTAATGCTAAACAAATATGCATTTCTCTAAGAGCTTTAGATATATCCTTTTGATAATGTTTTAATATATACTAATACTTATATCACACTATGAACACCTTCAGTGTTTGCACATAAACATTACAATTTCACTTGAAACGTTTTTATGAGTACCATTGTATTTTCAAATCTTATTGGTCGAACGTTGTGTAATAATTATAACACAGCTCAGACAGAAGTGCTAGCAGCAAGTCAATTCACAGGTCAACTCCTTGTAATTACGTAATCATTTCGGTGGTATCTGCTCGTTCTCTGGGACTTGTATCGTGAACGTTCCACATAATCTAAACTAATAATAAACAGATTATATCATTTGTTATTTAGCAAAGGGAAAAAAAAACATTGACATTTGTGAAGTTCTCTGTAAGGAGGTGTTTCTTTAACACGTGGAAGAAGTCTCCAGTGTTAGCAGTTTATAAAGGTCAGGAAGTTTTCCTCCATGGGAGAGAGTTGTGGACGGAGGGCTTTGTGGGTTCTGGTTTCTCAAGAACATGACAAGAAATGAACGTCTATAGCTGATAAACATAAATGATAACATGAACTAACTTTAAGATATGTTCCATGGCATTAAATGCGACTATAAACAGTTCAATTGGATTACGTTTGATTGCTTATTTATTTGTTTGTTTGTTTGTTTGTTTATTTATTTATTATTAAAAATGCCTGCAGATTGCAAACACTTCGGGACATGCTGCTTCACGCCATGTTTTATTCTTTACACTAATTTGTAATCCATGGTTCAATCTTTGATGATTTAACAATTTAATTTTATTTGACTGTTGACTTCATCAGCACAACAGCTCACTCAATCACTCATATCATTCATCATTACTGTTCATGGGATCCACATGAACAGAAAATAATGACCAATGAACTAGATCAGTTGGAGGTCTGTGTTGAATGCAGCATTTGTGAATGTCGAGGGACAATTATTAGGAGACTGGTGTAAACAAACTCCCTGTTCTTATTAACTTTTTTCCTTGAGCAGCTATTTGACATTGAAGTGTTCGGTATCAATGTTTTGTGGAAAATTGTGTTAATATGCTTGGATTTCATTGGTCATGTCACTGTTCCATTATTCCTACCAAGGAAAAAAAAAATTGATGCAAGGCTTGGAAAATTTATGAAAAGGAAACCTTGGGATTAAAATCTTGCTTTTTGTTTTAACCCCCAGTGGCTTCCAAAATTAAGTTAGTCCTTTTGTAAATGGTTTAGAGTGACTATGTAGACACATTCCAGTAAACTCCTTTGCTGTATGAACGCCTCCAAGCTGCTGTCTTGTACTTTTTTACCCATAGCAAGCAGGAAAATCTCATCAGCGTGGTGAAGGTCAGTCCCAGCTCCCAGCACAGACACTGCCTCCACACATGCTCTCTAGCAAGTCAGTTGACCAGTCCAGTCCTAGCAAAAGGAAGAGGACTACCAGTCCATCCAAGGTACAGAAGAAGAACATATATAGTTTAGCATTGTTCAAAACTTGATATATAGCCTTAACAGCATGTTTTCCCTCGTTCAACAAATGCACAGAGTTCAGGTGACATCTGCACCAACAATCCAGTCCAACAGCAAGTTCCAAACTGGTACCTAACTCCCCAGAAGATTCAGGTTGGTAGAATGAACTTTTGCGGTTTTGTTGTCCCCCCATTCCCTCTGGAACTGTATAATGTACACATTGGCAGAATTTGACAGGCTCCTTCCTTTGTACTCACAGCTCCTGGAACAGTTGCGGGCTAACAGAGCAAACCTGAAGCCAGTGCAGCTTCAAATGTTAGACCATTTGGAAAAACAATTCATTCTTATGCAGCAGCATCAGCAGGTGTGTATGCTGTTACAAACAAAAACACCTGCATTGCCTAATTCTGTGTATCCTGTTTTTGTGTAATCCTTATTCATTTCTGGACTGTAGTATTGTAAACATTTAAAGACTTTGTTTCATCTTCTTTGAACAGATGAGACTGAATGCTGCTGGTGAAATACGGCCCACCTTATCCAATGGCCCTTGTCCAAAAAGTGACCCATCACTGCCTGATTCAAAATTGCTCCCATCACCACGCCATACACCAATTGCGCTCTCCAACGCCCCAAACACCACTCAGCCCTCATTTCGGACACCCTGCACCCTTCAGCCAATGGCCAATGGACCTATTCCTGCGAGCCCCTCCCCCTGCAGTACTGCTGGAGCCCTGGCTAACACGGAGAAAAACTCTGTGGGCAATAATCACTTACCAGGGCCAGGGAGCAATGGAAATGTGCCTTACCTGCAGCAAAACGCACTACCTCGTAACTGTGCAACCCCTACCAGCAGCAGCAGCACAATGAATGATCAGCTGTGGAAAAGCCAACATGTCAGTTCCACTCAGGTGAGAGAACCCACTCACATTCTTCTGTAAGTGGTCTAGGAAAGTTTTGTTTTTTTTTTTTTTTTTTTTTTTTTTTTTTTTTTTTTTTTTTTTTTCCTTCCCCTAATGGCAGGAATATTACCTTGTCAGTTATCACACAAAGCTACTGTGATGGTTGTTTTATTTATAACTACTTTTCTTTTTCTTGTGCTTTTGACAGGGGCTTAACAAAAGTCCGGGTTCGCATTTAGCAGGTCCCAATGGTGAGCGACCACTTTCTTCCACAGGGACGTCTCCACCTTCCTGCACTAGCGTTCCAAATGAGTGTGGATATTCTGCACAGGAGGCTCTCAATCCCCTTCCCTCTGCCCCTGTCCCTCACTCCTCTACCTCAGGTGGACAGCAAGGCCCTGCTCTGACCAAAGAGAGCATGCCTTCCTCAAATGGGCATTTGGCGGGGATGCCCAACAGCACTGCCACTGCAGGACGGCCTAATCACGTCCATCAGGGCCTGGCAGGTGCTGCTGTGCCCGAACTCTGCTCACCAGCTCAACTCAGTCCAGACAATCTTCCGCTCTCAGCCTTGCTTATGGGAAAAGCCAATAGTAATGATGTTAGTAAAGACAGTGGGGTGGTTGCTCTTGGCACAACAGTTAACAGCATTCACCTACAAATGAGCTCTAAGACGCAGGAGAACTCTGTGGCTTCATCACCCTGCTCGGCCATGTCTACAGCCACACCTTCGCCCAAATCCACGGAGCACAACAGCGCTGGCAGCCTTAACAGCCCCAGGCTCAATGGGAAAGGCTTGGAGGACTCACAAAGCCCAATGAAGGTTGATTCTCCTTTAGTCTGCTCTAAAGCTCCAACACCTTCGCTTGTTCCGTGGGCATCTGTCTCCATCTACCCAAGCTCCAGGGAGGTGCTTAAAGCCTGCAGGTGGGCACCAACAACGGTCATGAAATGACTGTGAAAATTTTCAAGCTTGTTGCTCCTTGGACCAGGCAGCGTATAAAATTGTCCGGTCAGAGGAGCTTATCATGTTACTTCTTATTGTAAGTTTCAAAGTAGCAGGACATGTTTCAGTCCATAGAGGGTATATGAAGTGAAGAAGGCATTCAACTGCAAGAGACTCAAACACATTATATAATTTAGGAATTCAACTAAGGATATTTAGATAATCAATAAATTAATGTGGATTATTTTATAAATATAGTGAGTTATAAAAAAATATTTATCATTATCAACCATACTACAGAACTCTTAACTAGACTTAATTAAATAGAATCACTGACTACAATATTGTAAAAGTGCTGAAGCCGAAGTGTGTGTGTGTGTGTGTGTGTGTATCTCACACGTGAAACGCATCTGAAAAAATATGTACACCCCATGGAGAATCTTTTATTTTTTCTAAATACACATTTGGACAAGCAAACATTTGGTCCTCTTTGAAACAGTGCCTATTAATAAAGTTGATACACTCTGTCAAATGACACACAAAATTTAAATTAACAAAAAACATCAGTCACATGGAAAAAGTACACACACTCCTACATTGATCACACATTCAAATCCAAAAAATTGGGGAAACCTGCTTAGGAAGAGTTCTATAAGGCCTTCCCAAAAAAAAAAAAAAAAGGGTTGTGGATGCTTTTGAGTCTGGCAAGGGATTTCCAAATTATTTGAAATACATGGTTCCACTGTAAGGAAAATCCTCTACAAGTGGTGCAGATTTCAAATGACAGCAAATTCAGCCCAAGAGCTGACAGTCTGATGCAAAAAGAAGTATTCAGGAACTTCAAATCTTACAACTGTTGGTGTCAAAGTACATGCTTCTTCAATCAGAAAGAGATTGCACAAATTTGACCTGCATGGGAGGCGTGCCAGGAAAAAGCCTTGGCTGTCTAAAAAGAACATTAGTGCAAGACTATAGTTTGCCAGTGAGCATATAGGCAAAGACCAGGCCTTTTGGAATAATGTGCTCTGGACAGACGAATCAAAGATGGAGTTGTTTGGCCACAGTAACAGCAGACATGTTTGGCACTGACCAAAGACAGCTTTTCAGGTGAAACACCTCATACCAACTGTGAAGCAGGAGGTGGAAATGTTATGGTTTCCTAATTTTCATTGTTTTGTTCAAGTAAATCAACTTTATTAATAGGCACACCTTCAAAGATGATCAAATGTTTGCATGCCCAAATATGTCAAAAAAGCCAACAATTTCCATGGGGTGTACTTTATTTTTTGAATACAAAGATTTAATTCTTTTGTAAGACCTGATAATTTATTGCCATTTTGTATAATTCACTGCAGTAGAAGTGTTAAATTGGAAAGGTGTTTTTCCTCACCTTCTTCAGGCACCTTGGGAAAAATGGTGTATCCACGAGTAGCATTTTATTGGACAGATGTCCCCCTCCAAGGGTTCCTCCTTCACCCTTCCCTCCACTACCAAAGGACAAACTCAACCCCCCTACCCCTAGTATTTATGTGAGTATATCATGTTCTTTTTGCTTCGTTGTTGACATGTTGGTAATGATTTATGCAATTGTTGTCTTGGCTCATGTCTTGGACATAAGCCAGGACAATTTGGTCCTGTGAGAAATGATGGTTTAAGAAGACATGTCTTAAGGTTTTAGAAGACTCTCACAATCAATCGATCAAAATGCCAGCACATACACTTGCAATGAAAATTATTCAACCACCATTGCAAATGAGGTTTGTCAGAATTTACAGACTTTCAGCTGTTTGCAATGAACAAATCAAACAAAAGCAATTGAAATAGTTCAAATAGTTTTGCCTTCTCAGAAATCTGGTTGCAGCTGTTGATGGCTTCCTTTTTCTGCCCCGTCCAGGTATTTCATGTATTTCTGCCCGTAGCCAGTTCAGGTATTTCATGTGTTCCAGCTCAAGCACACCTGGTGCAACTAATGAAGGCCTTGATTAGTTGCATCATGTGTGCTTGAGACAACACCTGTTTTGCATATTTGTGCTGTTGTGAGGGATTTTATTCATGGGGTTGAATAATTTTGAGAATGGAGAAGTCATTATAAGTTGCATTTTCAGTTGAATTTGGGGATATTTCAACTGCTTTTGTTTGATTTGTTCATTGCAAACAGCTTAAAGTCTGTAAATTCTGACAATAAACCTAATTTGTGTAAGGTATCATTTAAGTTTAGTGGACATTTAGGTAGTTGGTGAATATAAATTCAACAAAGTACAATAATTAAATATGGAAATTTTAATTTAATATAATTTAACAGTTTTATTAATTTAACACAAGTTTTTATATTTCACTATCTAAGTAACTGCATCCAGTTGAAAAACATCCTGATACAGGCTTCAAGAGATGATATTGTCACAAAAAATATGACATTTTAATACATTTATTTTGTAATAACAAATTGAGCCACCGCAATGTCAATACATTGTATTGTAAGAAAATTAGATCAGAATTTATAATATAATGTGCAATTTTCTCCTATTATTTGTTATTGTTATAATTTGTCATAAATGTACAGCGCCCTCCACTAATATTGGCACCCTTGGTAAATATGAGCAAAGAAAGCTGTGAAAAATTCTTTGTTTAACCTTTTGATCCTTTTGTTTAAAGAATTCACAAAAATAATCTGCTCTCATGGATATCAAACAATTGCAAACAAAACACAGGTTTATTTAAAAAAAAAAAAAAAAAAAAAAAGAGAAAAAAAAAAGAAAGAAACTGTTAAATATAGGTGTGCAACAATAATTGGCACCCTTTTAGTCAATACATGGGGCTACCTCCCTTTGCCAAGATAACAGCTCTGAGTCTTCTCCTATAATGCCTGATGAGGTTGGAAAGTACATGGCAAGGGATTGGAGACCATTCCTCTATACAGAATCTCTCCAGATCCTTCAGATTTTGAGGTCCATGCTGGTGGACCCTCCTCTTACATATTACTTTTATGGCATTTGGCAGACACCCTTATCCAGAGCGACTTACATTTCTCATTTATACATATGTGCGGTTGAGGGTTAAGGGCCTTGCCCAAGGGCCCAACAGTGGCAGCTTGGTAGTACGACCTTCTGATCAGTAGCCCAACGTCTTAATCACTGAGCTCCCACTGCCTACTACCTCTTCAGTTCACCCCACAGGTTTTCTATGGGTATCAAGTCATGGGATTGGGATGGCCATGGCAGGACCTTGATTTTGTGGTCAGTAAACCATTTTTGTGTTGATTGTGATGTATGTTTTGGATCATTGATCTGCTGGAAGATCCAACCACTGCCCATTATAAACTTTCTGGAAGAGGCAGTCAGGTTTTCATTTGATTAATAGTCCATGATGTCATCTATCCTAATAAAATATTCAGGTCCTCTGGCAGAAAAACAGCCCAAGACCACCATATTTAACCGCGCTGTTTATTGCCAAACAGCGCTCTTTTGGTTTCATCTGACCATAGAACCCGATCCCACTTGAAGTTCCAGTGGGCAAACTGAAGATGCTTGAGTTTGGTTTTTGGATGAGATATTATATATCGATGAGAGCAGAGTATTTTTGTGAAACTGGGGTGTAGGTATATACATCAGTTTGCGGTAACTGCCCTTTGGATGTCTACTCTACAGGTTTGCTGTGAATTCTGTATAGTGTATAAATGTTGAGCAGTAGTGTATCATGGGCTGTTTCTGTATAATTTTTATTATTATAAGTTCACGAGGGCCAAAAGAAACAAGACTGTAGGCCGGATTTGCCCTGCAGGCCTTGTTTGACACGTGTGCCATAACATTTCCTTCTGATTAGCTTATCTTTTTGGATTTAAGCAAGCATGCTTTGAAGCAGTCAAGTTTCCACTCGCACACTTTGTCCTCAGTATGCAACTACCTCTGGTGTTGCTGCCTAGTATATAAGAAGAGGTACAGCTCATAATAAATATTAAATAGAAATGTAGTGATACACTTCAGAGAAGCAAAAATCGTCTTGTCCGTATTTTGTATCGTAAAAATTCAACAGTGAATTTCTCATACCTAATGAAAACCTCAGCAAGACCATATAACAACATCTGAAGTTTGGTTAAATGGTGAAGTTCAATGTATACTATACAAACACAACAGAGCAAATTGCATTAGTGAGCACCTGAGGAGGAAGTATGCCTGCCTGTTCATGTGTCTGTTTCCAGAAGGCAAGTTGACTAGTGTTAACATAGCCATCAGTAAAACATTTGATTATACACTGATCAGCAATAATATTAAAACCACCTGCTTAATATTGTGTAGGTCCCCATTGTGCTGCCAAAACAGCTGAGTCATCAAAGCATGGACTAGACAAGACCTCTGAAGGTGTGCTGTGGTATCTGGCACCAAGACGCTAGCAGCAGATCCTTTAAGACCTGTAAGATGTAAGGTGGAGCCTCCTTGGATCAGACTTATTTGTCCAACACATCTCACAGATGTTTGATTGGGTTGAAACCTGGGGAATTTGGAGGCCAAATCAACACCTTGAACTCTTTCATGTTCCTGAAACCATTCCTGAGCAGTTTTTGTAGTGTGGCAGGGCACATTATCCTGCGGAAGGAGCCCACTGTCATTATAGAATACTGTTGCCATGAAGGAGTGTACTTGGTCTGCAGCAAAGTTTAGGAATGTGGTATGTGTCAAAGTAACCTCCACATGAATACCAGAACCCAAGGATTCCTAGTAGAACATTTCCCAGAGCATCACACTTCCTCCACTGGCTTGTTTTCTTCACATAGTGCATCCTGCTGCCATCTCTTCTGCAGTTAAGTGACAAACGCACACCTAGCTATCCACATGATGTAAAAGAAAACGTCATTCATTAGACCAGGCCACCTTTTTCCATTGCTCCATGGTCCAGTTCTGATGCTCACATTTTGGTGGCAGCTACGCAGCCCCATACGTGGCAAGCTGTGATGCACTGTGTGTTCCGACACCTCTCTATCGTAGCCAGCATTAACTTTTTCAACAATTTGTGCTACAGTAGCTCTTCTGTGGCAAAGGACCAGACAGGCTAGTCTTCATTCCTCACGCGCATCGGTGAGCCTTGGGCTCCCATAACCCTGTCACCAGTTTGCCAGTTGTCCTTCCTTGGACCCCTTTTCATGGTACTAACCACTGCATACTGGGAACACCCCACAAGACCTGCCATTTTGGAGATGGTTTGCCCCAGTCATCTAGCCATCACAATTTGACCCTTATCAAAGTTGTCAATCCTTACGCTTGCCCATTTTTCCTGCTTCCAACACATCAACTTCGAGATGTGACTGTTCACTTGCTGCCTAATATATCCCACCCCTCGACGGGTACCGATGTCACCTGTCGGTGGTTTTAATGTTCTGGCTGATTGGTGTATTTTAATTGGAAAAATTGCTTATTACCGAAGTCCCCATGAAAGCTGTATTTTCAAGAGCGTGCTAGGAATCACTGTCTGGAGCAGTAGTAAACCCAGTGGATTTGTTGATCATTTCTCATTTATCCCCATGGTCTACAATTCATCATAATGGTTAATACTGTACCTTAAGTGTGTAAGTAAAAAATGTTAAGGTGGTCATCAGAAATGTAACTTGGTAATCATCTAAAGCTTATCATTTTTATTACATCTGTCAATCATTTACACAAGCATTTTTGCTTTTCATCATTTATTATTTGGTGTTTATACAGAGTAAACAGGTTAATTGTACAAACAGATCCTTTTATATTATTTGTGCTCTGCTGTTGGTTTCGTTTATGAAATTATTAAGGTCTTTTTCCTTTTGTTATAGAATATTGAGGTTAGAGCCTTAGTGAAGATAATATTCAAGATTCAGCCAAGTGCTTTTTGATACTACATAAGTTAGGAAAAATGAAAACTAAGGTTATGGCATGGCGCAACAGGATTTCAGCTCGGTGTAAAACCAGGCAAATGTTATTTGAAACCATTGAACCATACATTTAGAGGAAGTGGGGAAGAGTATTGGGTTAGGCATGATTTTGTACGTCATACTTCCCCCAACAAATTGGGTCTCCCTGCATGTTGCCTATTGGAAAAGTCTCCTAACATGGCAGCATTTGTTTATTTAAAAAACTTTGGATTTAAATCTTGCTTTTAAACTTCCCACAGTTGGAGAGCAAGAGGGACGCGTTCTTTCCCCCACTTCACCAGTTCTGCACTAATGCGTCCAACCCTGTTACAGTTATCCGAGGCCTTGCTGGAGCACTTAAGTTGGGTACGTGAGTCTGTGTTTCTGGTTTTGTATGTCTGTGTCTGTATGAAGTTTTTTCTGTGGCCTTAAGCACATACCACTGTTGATTATTTGATGTGCTAAAGAGTAGCCATTTTGGGAAGCAGCTGAGTGTGTATTAATTGTTGGGTGGTTTAATTACAAGTCCGAGAGCTTGGGAAATATTTAGCTGTTTGAAGCTGCCAGTGAGTGTGGGCATCTTGCGGCATGTGTTTGATCTGTTATCAGATCATACAAGGCAACAGCACCACCTGTAAGCTAAAACTGACATTACAGGTAACATCTCAAAAAGCAAAACAGCTAACATTTTGATAAGTCTGTCAGCAGCACTTCCCACCTTAAGGTGTGCATTTTGAGTGGTGGTCATGAGCTCTGATTTTTGCCACTAAGGGAATTTGTTTTATTTTAATAAATGATAATACATAATGTCAAAATATGCCCGTATATACACCAATACCTTTGACACAGATGTTACATAATTAGTGTCCTTGAAATTGCGGTGAGTACCTGTCATCTCCTCTGTCTGCTGATATTTCGTTATACTCCTCACATAATTGGCTGCCTGGCATTTCTCCAGATGTGCGTTCACTTGAACCCCTTCACATGCTTTAATACCATGCTGCCAACTTGTCATACTGCCAGTGCTTTATTATTCTGTGCAATTCAGTTTGGGTTTTTTTTTTCAGCTTGAGATGGTTTATTGGTTTTGAAAAACTTATTTTGCTCCAAGGTTTAAATCTTTGAATAGGGTACTCGTTACCTGGGTGTATTAGGGAGACAGCTAATTACATGCTTTACTCTCCATTCTTCTCTCCTCTCTCCTGTGCCTCAGACCTTGGTCTATTCTCCACTAAGACCTTGGTGGAGGCCAACCCAGATCACCTGGTGGAAGTGAGAACTCAGTTTTCTCAGCCCACTGACGAGAACTGGGATGTAACTGGCACCAGGAAGACATGGCGCTGCGAGAGTAGCCGATCTCATACCACTATCTCCAAGTATGCGCAGTACCAGGCCTCCTCTTTCCAGGAGTCTCTGCGTGTAAGTACCACCTGCTCTTACCCATGATTTAAGCCATTAGGGTTGCATGTTGTTTGAGTGAATGTTGTGGTTTTTTAAAAATTTTTTTTATTTTTTTATTTTTATTTTTTTTATATAAAGTAAAGGACATCAGTCTTCCGTTCCATTAACCATTTAGCCAACCAGCCTCTAGAAACACGTGCTTGAGCAATTAAATCTTTTAGTGTTCTGTTTAAAATCACAATTGTCACTATTTGCTGTTGCAACATATATTCAGGTCAAGTTTTCATTAAATAACAGGACCTCGGCCTGCTTTCTAAAAATGATATGTATTATATAATGATAATTATGTACATATCATCCAGTGTATACTTATTAAAAATAAGAAAGTGAAATTAGGTGATGCTGACTCAAGTAATTACTGTTTGATATGTTGTCACATGGCCAGAACATGATGTTGCCTCATAAGCATTTGTAGGGTCCCCACTAGCCCCAACCTAACTGTTCCTGACCACGTATTTGGCTCATTAGGAGAGAATGTCTGTCAGATTGAGCCAGAACAGGGAGAAATGGGCTTTAGACAAAGGAAACATCTGTAGCAGTAGATGTGGAACCAACTCTGAAATAACAGTCCTGGATCAGCTCAGCAGAGCCGAGCATCAGGCCTAGTGTCTTCATGATGTCCAAAGGCTTTGTTATTAGGCTTAGCATACTAGGGGGGGAAAAAGTTTTTGTTAACACTAGATGGTTTATTTGTTTTGTAGAAAGGCAAAGCAGAAGACTCTGTAGTTAGTTAAAGACCATAAAGGAAACCAGTGACACCTGTGTTGAAGTGATTAGTCAGAATTGATAGCTTTCTTGTGAAATACCAAGTTAGTTTTCTTATTGTCTGGGGTACATTTCAGTCTAAGATAAAGGGATCGGCAAAAACAATGGAATGATTAACACTGAGGAGTATAACAGATTTTGACTGATTATACTGTCCTGGTGGAAACTATTGAGTTGATGAATGAATGACTGATTTGTTGTTATTGTTTTCTGCTTGGCCCCAATCTTCTTTGGAAGTTTTAATGTTTTGGTTGGCAATCACTGTTAAATAAATAAATAAATAAATAAATAAATAAATAAATAAATAAATTTTTTTATAACCATATCAAAAGCTAAACTGCCACTGCTGACGGTCTTTAATTAGCTGTGCTTAAATTAGCAGTAAACCTAGTTATCGCGATAGTGGCTACAAAGTCACATGTAGTTAATAGTTTAAACACCTTGTCCACAACTAATGATTGAGGTGTGGTGATCATTGGTAATTAACACTGTTTGCCAAACAATTCTGTGTAGCCGACTGCATGTCTGAAATATGATTGTTAAATCAAAAGGTTAGCTCAAATAATTGTCATTTGTGATATTTTAGCTCTTTAAGAAGTGTTTTCCTGTAAGAAGTGGATTGATACTGAAATTGTCCGGTGTATGTGGACACCAGACCATGACACCCATTTGTGCTTGTTGAATACCCTATGCTAAAATCATGGCATTCATTTGGAGTTGCCCTTCCCCCTTTTGCTGCCATAAGTTTCCACTCTTCTGGCAAGTCTTTCCACTAGATTTTGGAATGTGGCTGTGGGGATTTGCCTTTCTTCCACAAAAGTATTAGTGAGGTCAGGCACTGATGTTGGGTGAGCAGGCCTGGCATGCAGTTTGCGTTCCAGTTCATCCCAGCGGTGTTCAGTGGGGTTGAGGTCCGGGTTCTGTGCAGGCCACCTGCGTTCTTTCACATCAACCTTGACCATATCTTTATGAGCCTTGCTTTGTGTACAGGGGCATTGTCATTCTGGATCAGGTTTGGACATTTTAGTTCCAGTGAAGGGAAATTGTAATGCTACAGTATACAAAGCCATTCTAGATCAGTGGTCACCAGCCCTGTTCCTGTAGATCTATCTAAGACTTTCACTCCAACCATTATCGTGCCCACCTGACCATCTAATCATTGCCGTAAGAAGTTGATCAACTAAACAGGTGTTAGATTTTGGTTGGAGATGAAACCTGCAGGAAGGTGGATCTTCAGGAACAGGGTTGGTGACCACTGTTCTAGACAATTTTGTGCCTCCAGTTTGTGGCAAAAGTTTTGGAAGGCCAACCTGTGTGGGTTTTGGCCATATAAAGTGTGGAAATAAAGCTCCTATCATTTGATCATATTATATCAATTGTTTGACACTGTATTGCAAATGCTTTAAGCCCACTAAGAAGAATAGACTTGCCATGTTAAGTCACTGCAGAAACAGTCTTTTTTTTTTTTTCTTCCTTTACTTGCTCTGAGTGGCTTCTAAGACACAGGCTGTCCAAGGGCTGTCAAGATTTGTACAGTGTGTGTTTTAGTGATGATGGTGGGGGGGAACCCCACACGTATATGCTGCATTTGACTTGCTTCCGAAGTGGGAAGTCAACGCTTGGAATAACATCATTTTTGACCTTTTGAGCTACCAAGGTGGAAGAAAATATGGATGCCTTTCTGTTCGCCTTTGCAAAAAGCAAGCCAGCTAACTCTGATGAGTGATGTATATTTTCCCCGAAACAGTGATCTGTATAGTTTGTGTTTATAGATTTAAAAAACTAATGTCTGCATGTGGATTGATCTAAAGCAAGTACTTCATTTAAAGGTTATTTATTTCTGACATTGTGCATGGCCATGTTCATTTGATGTCACACTCTGCACTTGTAACTGGGAGTTGAGAAGACCATCCTGAGTAGGAATTCTGAGTTGAGGGGGCATTTTCTTAGTTTTTTCTGGTCCAAGGTCAGGAGTTAAGTTTCAACCTCTAGCCAAATGCCGCAATAATCTTGGTGCAAACCGATAGGAGCTGGGGGGAAAAACTCAAGCGTGAGTGGTGTTTGCTGTAGATGCCTTCTTATGGCATTGTTAAGAGAGAGAGGGACCCCTGCTGTCTCTTCTCTGCCCCTTTGCATTGTGGCTCGGGATATAACCCCACCCCCCTTTTAATTTTGACGAGACAAAGTACCATGTATTTTATTTAACACTGCATAATGATTCTGTCTCTCTTTGACTTATTTTCAGGAGGAGAATGAAAAGAAAGGACAAAAGGAGCACTCGGACACAGAATCCGCTCCTGCAGAAAAGTATGGCTCAACATGCTAAAGACCATACAGGCCTTTTCAATCCTGCATCTCAAATGCATCCCAAATTTAAATAAAACTTTTGTATCTTTTTTTTTTTGTTTGTTTGTTTGTTTCTTTCTTTCTTTCTTTTCAGTTTGGTACGACGACGGAGAGGTCCCTTTAAGCATATCAAGTTTGGGACAAACATTGACTTGTCAGACGAGCGAAAGTAAGTGTGTTGACTATGTTGAAAGGAAGGTCTTAATTCAGACCATTATCATTTTTTTAATGCTTTAGTTAGTTAGCATTGTTTACATGCAGTAATTAAGCTGTCCATGAACTTCAGATTGGACTGCACAACCATGTTCTGGAAATATGCTTGTGAATAGTCCAGAGAAACCTGTAACCTGTGACACTACATACTTTGTTTATATCACAGTTGTAATTTACATTAAAAGAAACTAATTGTTAAAGGGGGGGGGAACAAAAAACTTTTTCACATGGATACATTACAGCATAGTGAAATTCTTTACTTCACATATCCCAGCTTTGTAGGAAGTGTTGGGGTCAGAGCATGTTGAAGGAGAATGGTGTGGGTAGTGTGTACACTTGTTAACCATGATGTTTTATCACCTTTTCTCTGTGTGATGCAGATGGAAACTGCAGCTGGCGGAGTTGAGTAAGCTGCCTGCATTTGCTCGCGTTGTTTCTGCAGGGAACCTGCTCACTCATGTGGGCCATACCATCCTGGGCATGAATACTGTCCAGCTCTATATGAAGGTCCCAGGCAGCAGGACACCAGGTCTGTGATGTTCACATACATACATGCACACATTACTCGTGCAAGTGACTGATGCCATGCATGTACCATTGCATATATGTGCTAAATATGTTACATGTTCAATATCTTTCAAATACTGACATGCCACTAATATTTTGATTCAGGTCATCAAGAAAACAACAATTTCTGTTCAGTCAACATTAACATTGGCCCAGGAGACTGTGAGTGGTTTGCTGTACCCGAGTCTTACTGGGGTGTTCTGAATGACTTTTGTGAGAAGTAAGTCAGTTAAAACTGTATACTGTCACTTGAGAAACGAAGTGATATAATGATTAGTCTTTTACTGTTTTACATAGAAACTTCATACACCATTATACGTTACATGTATATTGACCTCTATGCCAATTGTTTCTTAATTATGTAGGAACAACATAAATTTCCTGATGGGCTCATGGTGGCCTAACCTGGAAGACTTGTATGAAGCTAATGTGCCAGTGTATCGCTTCATCCAGAGACCAGGAGACCTGGTGTGGCTGAACACAGGCACAGTACACTGGGTGCAGGCCATTGGCTGGTGCAATAATGTAGCCTGGAATGTAGGCCCTCTCACCGGTAACTACGAGATGTTTTTGATACTGGCAAATGTTTTTTGTACATTTTTAAAAAAAAAAAAAATTTTTTTTTTTTTTTTTTTTGGTATCATAAGTTTCTACCTGAATTATAATTGAAGAGGAGCGAGAACCTTATGATGCCACGGTCGTGAAATGTAAGTTCTGTTTCGTCATTAACGTAAAAGCGATATTTCTGTCTCTTACTTCAGCACATCAGTACAAGTTGGCAGTGGAACGCTATGAGTGGAACAAACTCCAGAGTGTCAAATCCATTGTTCCAATGATTCACCTCTCTTGGAACCTGGCCAGAAACATTAAAGTATCGGACCACAAGCTCTTTGAGATGATCAAGTGAGTCATCCTGATGTACAAACACTGTGCCAAGAACATATCGTTCTCATACCACGTATACTGAACATCTTAGAGTAATTAATTTTTTTTAGATAATGTTCCAGGTGAGTTTAAACCATGAAACAAGAATTGTGTGGTCTTTTTGATCATGTGATTCTCTGTGGTGGCAGGTACTGTTTGCTGAAGACACTGAAGCAGTGTCAGATGCTCAGGGAGGCTCTGATAGCAGCAGGCAGGGAGCTGATGTGGCATGGGAGGACCAAGGATGAGCCAGCACACTACTGTAGCATTTGTGAGGTATGGGGTGGCACTCAGGCTAGAGAACTTTGCTATAGTACTGATCAAACATTTATAAATATAATAAATCATTTGACAATCTTTTAATGTAACACAGTGAGGTGATGGCTGGGCTGGACTTTTGATTTATTATGACGGTGTTCCTTTAGGTTTGGCAAAAGACTAATGTGCTGTTTAAATCGACACCGACTTTCTCTTGAAAATCATGGTTTGATGCATAGCCAATTAGTCCAACAGTTCAACTACTTCATCAGGAATTTTCTTAACAGACAAAATATCTTAAGATGATAAATATATTAATTCCTTCCAGATCAAGACTTTAATGACTCACTGTATTCAACCCCAGATTCTGAACGGTGTTTCTATGTGGGTTTATTAACAACAGATATAAGCAATACCAATGGCTGTCTGTCCCATCTTGTACCACCAGGAGGCTCTGAATTACCATTGCTTCATCACAAGGGCTCTCATTCATCAAAGATGCATATGGTCAAACTTGTCATAATATAGGCATATGCAGATTCCACCAAAGCTTCCTTATTTATCAGTTTCATCTTTGGTGGCTGGAGTGCATGTGAATTTGTGCAGATTTGTACACGTCAGTATGGGCGCTCAGATCTGTACTGGTTTCTACACAGCTTTGAGGAATAATTTAAAGGCAACTCCTCTATGTATGAGTGGTTGTATATTTTTAATAATTCTTGTGATTTGATGGTCCCCTTTTTAGGTTGAGGTCTTTGACCTACTGTTTGTCACCAGTGAGAGCAACTCACGGAAGACGTATGTGGTGCATTGTCAGGACTGTGCTCGACGAGGCAGTCAGAACCTTGACAACTTCGTAGTTTTGGAGCAGTACAAGATGGAGGATCTCATGCAAGTCTACGACCAGTTCACATTAGTAAGTCACGGTCTTTAATTTATTCAAATATTGTTCAAGGTGTGTCTTGCCTTTCATGATGTAATACTCCTTATAGTAAGCAGTTTGTTGTAAGTACTTAATTCTGGCTTATTTGTGTTATTCTTTTCTCAACAGGCTTCACCTCTGCCTTCCTCCACGTCTTGACATTAACATTAACAAGTTCTGAGGATAAACCCCTGGAACGCAACATAACTCTTTCTGATATTCAGGAGTAGTGACCCAGTTCCACACCACTGGTTTCTGTAGCAAATAGCACAAGGCTGCTGGCTCTAAACTGTTTGTCTATGCAACCCAAATACAGAGTGTCACCCCCACTGGTCTGGAGTGGGCAGTGGGCACCTCTCCAATCTATTCTCGGACTGTTTTGACTGGCTCAGCACCACTCCTTTTAGAGGGAAAAGGCAAACCTATATACAAAGGACAAATCAGTGAAAAATCCTACATATATTACAACTGGCAAAATCGTTCAAACTACTGATGTGTCTGTTTCCTTTTCTTTCTTCTCTCTTGTTTTGAATCTGATGAATTTCTTTCCTTTCTGAAGAGATTTATGTATGGGGTGATACATGACCATAGTTCCTTGAATTTCTTTCTCTACTAAATGAGTACTAGGGTAGCTGGTCTTTTCTTAAATTTCTTTAGGCAATGAAACTGAAAAAAAGAGAATTATAATGTGAAGGTAATTCATTTTTTAATCAGTTTATATGT